>CAUYON010137188.1:0-50101 GCA_963573935.1 Arctocebus calabarensis | reverse complement strand
ACCCAAAGCGGCGTCCCACGCCCTCTCCTTCCTCCCGTGGCCATTCCTCCGGCTCTGTAGTAACACATATGCTATTTGGGGTAATTGTGATCATTTAAGGCGAGAACCATGTGGCTGTGTAAAAAATGCAACGCCTTCCCCACCCCCGTGAGAAAAGAAACGGGCAAAAACGCCCCAACTCCACCAAGATTCTGCGGGTTCTCTGCTCAGTCTTCCCCACTCTTCTCCTCCTTTTCTCTTACTCTCCCGAGAAAGAAATTGCCTAGGTTTACCTCGTAGGGTTCACATTTCTGCCTAGTCTTCGCCTTATGTGAGTTTTCCCCCCAGTGAGCTTCAATTTGGATTTTATTTTCTTTAATTTTTGAGGGATATGAAGAGTTGGGAGAGAGGCTTAATTTTTTTTTCCTTTTTGGGTGACACTATGGTTAGTTGTGAGTTGTCCTTCTGTGTCCCACTCTAAGTGACTCCTCTTTCCTCCAGACCTTTTTTCCACGAGCTACTCACAGATGCTTGGAAAGTTGTGCTTTATTCAGCCATCCCTGAAAGCTGCAAAGGGATGGAATAGGGATGGGGATGGAGAAGAAGGTAGCCATTGGGGCTACCAGTCGCAGGAGGACTTTACTGTTTTATTTCCTCCCTAATCATCCAGTTGCCTTCTCCAGCGACCCAGTTATACCCTTATAGGGCAGAAATCTGCCAACTTCTGGTTTCTTGCTGCAAAGCCTTCATCTCTAATCTTGATTTTTCAGCTGCTGGTGTCAGTGCAGAGAAAGGGGAATAAAGGGAAAGACCTGCCCTTGATTGTCTACACACACGCACACCTGAGAAACTCATTAAATTCCTTCCTGACAGTTTCATGTCTTCTCTGGGACTATTTATAAAGCTTTCTTGGAAAGGTTTCAAGTTCCAACAAAGTTGAAATAGCACAAAAAACCACAAAAATCGGATTTTCCTTTGTCTTTGGTTTCTTCTTATAGGAGAGATTAGTTCACTTGGTTAAGTTTCTGCAGAAAATTTGCTTTTACAAAAGGCTTTTTCTTTGATATTACCCGAAAATTCCCATTAGAGGGTTTCATCTTTGTTGATTAATTCACTGTGGAGGGGACTGGTTGGCAGTAGGAGGTCAACATTTAGGTCCTTTAATTCTTTCAGGGTTGGTTGTTTACAACTGAAGATAAAATAAATCAGCAAAATTCCTTTCTTTGGTAACCAGGGGATCTAAATAAACTTTGTGGAAAATATCTTTTCTTTGCTTCTTCAATAGAAATGGAAATTTATGTAGGAATGCCAGCTTCTGCATGTATCCTTAGCAACATGAATCTTTTGCCCCTTTCTTTCTGTCTACTGAAATAATAGCCCCCTGATTGTATAAAGACTTTTCAGATAGGTTAGAAAAGCCAGCTTTAACTCCCATTGCTTTTCAAGCCAGTATCCTTTTCTCTTGGCCAGGAATGTAGGGAGTGGGGAGAAGCCAGCTCCAGTTTGTTGAGCTCAATGCAGTGTTTGCTAATCTTTTCTTAATTGCCTCCATACCCATTTATCTCAGCTTTTTTAGCCCCTCTAGGAAGGGAAATAGGGAGACATAAACTTAATGCAAATATAGTGGTAATTGGAGTCTACAAAGTAAAAATCAAAGGCAGGCAGAGTTTTTGAGATTTTTTTCTCCTGAATTTTATTTTACCCTTAATTTACCCCCTTGCTGAAACCCATACCCCAACATGTATTTGCATTCGGGTTTCTGAAAATTACCTTTAGGCTTATTTTGCTAAAAAAAATAAGTTTCAGTCTAGAAAAAGTAGAATTCGTCAGCAAATGAGTAAAAAGTAGAGATGCTTTTGTTAGAGGCTATTTGGAACAAGTTGGTGACTTTCTGTATGTTGCAATTTGTTCTCCAAGGTGATGGTGGGATCCCAGGGGGTGGAGGAAAGGAAACAAAATACAGAATAGTGCTGTGTTCCATTTTACAAAATGTGCTAATTTCTTAAATTGTTAGGCAGACTTACAGCTTCTATCCACCAGTATTTTGAAAAGGAGGGAAACGCCTGAATCGAAACCAGCAGTGCTTTTCTTGCCTGTTCAGAGGAGAGGCAGCTTTTGTCAGTCTGTTTCTTGTGTGGAGTAGCAGAAAGCAAGGAGGGAAATGTCTTTTCTGAAGATTTTTAAGAGATGTACTTGTCTCTAAGTAAATTACCTTGGGAGAAACCACCAAGGACAATTTTACTGAAGGCCTTCACTAGGATCTTTAGGACTTAATTAAAAACCTTTGTCTTAATTAGAATTAAAACTGCCCTGAAGAGGCAAGCTTGTATTTACACAAGGAAGATTTGAGGAATGCTTTCTACTGATAATAGTATGTCCTACTTAGGCCCAATTTCTACTGAAAGTTTCCCCTACGCTATTATTTTTCAACTTGCATTTTAATTTAGTACCAAATGTGCATCGTTTGCTGTTTATACCAGTTTTATGGTTTTAAGCTAAAGCAGAACCATGCCTCTTGTGTCCTGGTGTATTGAAGGTTGCGTCAGCACTTCTAGTACGAACCACTAATCCTGTTGTCAGTCAGCCGTAATCCCTTTCTTTGGTGTCCCAATTCAGTGTATGGAGGGCAGCCCAGGCACTCATCTTAAATTTTAAGTTTTCTAAAAAGACAAGTGAGAAAATGGCTAATTAACTATCATTCATGGTGGAAATGGAAATAAAAAATAAAGTATGCTTGTTAGGAAGTTTAGAATATTCAGTACTCACATGGCTACCGTCCACATAATTTCTTTCTAAGGATGGTTTTCCCCAGTACTGTTTCAGGCAGTCTTTTAATCTTATATTTTATAAAAATTGTAGTAATGTTTTAGACTTCTGTTTAATCACTTTTAATTTTGATAGCTTTATTAAACAATATTCCTAGAATATTGTTGTTAGGATTTCACAGTGATAGCAATTAACAGAGAGAATCCTTAGGGCAAATAGGATTGGCTCAAGTATATACTCTATGGTAATGCCCTAAAATTAAACATCAAATATGCTGGATCTCTAGGGAGATTTTGCATTAAAGTTTATAAATATATAACTATTTCACATAAAACAGATTGCTTTTTGATGTCTGTATAATTTATTGACTAAGCAAAAACCAAGGACATACAGATGGCCAAATGAAAATATTTTACTGACAGTAATTTGGAGATATAACAAGTGCATTTATGCATCTTTTTACCCACAAAATACTTGATCAAATAATACCTTTTTCAAGGGATACTGTTAACAGAATTCACGTACTATCCTATAAATAGCTGCGTTTGTAATGTGAGTCACTCATAGTTTTGAAATGGCAGTACGCCGGATGCTAATAACAGGTGAATATTATTTACGCTGGATGCTAATAACAGGTGAATATTATTATTTCCAGTCGACAAGAGATTCTTTAGAGGGTTTTGTGTGTAGATAATTTTGTTAAACTTTAGTAAAAGGAATTGACAAGAAAAACCTATGTTAGGAGGTAGTTTAAAATAAAAAGAACTGCCTGAACACCCGCAAATCTTAGAAAATCTGAGATACAGTGATTCTGCATTCAGACATGTATCATTTGTAAATATTTTGAATCTGTACCTTATATTTTCCCGGGAGCATTGTTTGAAATGAGTAGATATTGATGCATGTTTACAAATAGCTCGCCAAACCTGGAAATCACTACAGTTGTACCCTCTTCTTGAATGTGGTTTCATTTAACCTGTACAGCACAGAGGGATAGAAATTAATAGAATACCAATTAATGCCCAAACTTTAACTAATAAACCAGAGAAAACCAAGCATACTTTATATCAAGACTGTCATGGTGATTTTCTTTTAATATCTTCGTGATTTTCAAAAAGTTCTCCAGATGTACTTTTACAAAGGACATTTTAATTTGTGACCAGATATAATTCCTCTTTTGCTCATATTCATAGAAGGATCGTAATCCCCAGGGAGCTAGTTAGATCAGTCTTTGGCAGCTAAGGGATTTGATCAGTGTGGGAAAAACCTGGCCTTTAATAAAACATTTCACAACAAAACAGAAACAAACAAAGGCATATCTGAGCAATAGATTTTTTACCTGTTGTCAGGAATATGTGTCAGGAAATTTCTTGCATGTCTCTGTTTCATGTACAGCCACTTAGACCATGGGTACAGCCTGTGAGCCCATGGATACAGCCAGCAATATTAGATATATTAGTGAAAGGAGTTGTAGATCTAGAATACATTACCAAAATTCCATAGCAGGGACCTCTCTCTCTTCTGGTTCTGAGGGGTGCCCCTAAATAAGTAAGTACATGTGTACATATATACTATAGCAAACCCTATGAGCTATGCTAGATTACAGTATAATTCTGTAGCAGGGCTGAGTAGTATTGTAGAGAATACACATGACTTTGGATTCTAACTGACTTGAACTTGGCCACTTAAAATCATGTGACCTCATACAACTTAATGTCTTAAAAAGGTTTGTCATGATGATTAGAGTAACCTACTTATGAGCATTGTGCTTTATTATATTCAAAAAAACCCAGTGATATTATTTCAATAATTGAGGCCTTTTCCCCCCTTAAGTAGTAAAATATCTTTGCATTGCATAATGAGGTACTTTTATTAATTTCAAGTTTAAATTTTGATATGTATTACCTAGCATTTAACAATGCTCTTGGTAGATGGCCATCAGATACCTATTACCCAAAAGTAGCTACCTTGTATTCAGTATTATTATAGGTCAGACACCTCAGTTATTCCCAATATCACAATAAATTAGCAAGGTAGCTAATGTTATCCCTACACATTATTGAGGAGACTAGGGATTTTTGTAAGTTTACCAAGGTCTCAGTTAATCTGTATTAGAGACAGATTTTTAGCAAGAGTGCTCCATTTCCTAATGCTGGGGAACTAATCTTAACAAAAGTCAATAGTTAAAATAACAACCATTTTATTATGCTCATAGTTCTCTGGGGACAGGAATTCAAATAGGACATAATGAGAATGGCTTGTCTCTGATCCAGAATGTCTGGGGCCATAGCTGAGAATAACTTAAATAACTGGAGACTGGAACATCTGGAACTGTAGAATCCTTTTTCAAAAGGTTTCACTCATGAGTTTGGCATCTTGTTAGGACAAGCTTTGAGGCTGGACTCAGCTGGGACTCCTGCTGGAGCTCCTACAGGTGGCCCTTCTGGCATTGCTTTATCAAGATAGTTGGACCTCTCACAAATGGAGTGGTTTCCCCTAAAGTGAAAGTCATAGGAGAACCAGACTCTTCCTAAACTAGCCTAGTAAACCACACATCCCTTTGACTACATTCCATTGGTTACAAAGGAGTCATATGGCAAACCAGGATTTAAGGGGAGGAGAATTGGATTCCACCTCTGGATGGAACAATTGGCAAGGGTCACATTGTAGAAGAGCATGTGGGATAGGAAATGCTAGCGGCACATGTTTGGAGCATACAGTCTGACACTGAGTCTAACTGCAAATCTGGAATTATTGCCTCTGAAGAACAAAGCTAAAACTGTATAGCTTCTGTATTTAAGAGCTTTGAAACAATTATATAAATAATGTCTGGCTAGGACAAAAACTTCCCCCACCAACATATGGCTTTAATGATGGGTCCCTTGTACTCTGGATTTGGGATTAAATGAACTCAAGAACCTACCTTGTCCACAAATAAAAACATGTAATGCCTTCTTTCAACTTCAGTTTACAGTGTCAAATGACCAACGCTCAAACTGATTAAGAATCTGGACCATTAATCTGCTACTTCATGCTGCATGATAAAAATTTTACTCCTTTTTTTTAGAAAGTTTTGAATACATCTGATGAGATGCTTGGTACATGACACACTAAAACATTAACATTCCAGACAGGAGCCAAGTTTTGTAGTGCTAGAGAAGCATTGCAGTTACAGAGTTTTTTGTTTGCTTGCTTTTCCTTTGTTTTAATCACAATTCTTCTCTTGATAGTTACCCATATATTGAATCACAGAATCATAACACATTTAAAATAGAAAAGATTTTTAAACAATCTGGTCGAATCACATTGATTGCATGGATAAGAGAAATGAGGCAGGCTGCAATGTTAAAAGACCCAATAGAAAGAGATCATTTAGCATGGTTGGGTTTCAACATTTTCCATAATATTGCTGATAACTATCTCTTGGTGCTAAAGGTGAATATATGGAATTTTGGATAAAGAGGTTAAGGTTATGTCACACATGACATAACTGCCCACTTTGTAAGATTTCTTATCTATGATTTCACATAGAATCACTATGAGAGAGTATTTTAAATGTATCTTTAAATAGAATCCTATGGATTGATAAATCAGTTAGATTTTAGTTGTTTATTATCAAATTTATATATATTTTTTTTCTTTTTTTTGAGACAGAGCCTCAAGCTGTCACCCTGGGTAGAGTGATGTGGCATCACAGCTCACAGCAACCTCCAACTCCTGGGCTCAAGCGAGTCTCCTGCCTCTGCCTCCCAAGTAGCTGGGACTACAGGTGCCCACCACAATGCCCAGCCATTTGTTGGTTGCAGCCATCATTGTTGTTTGGTGGGCCCGGGCTGGATTTGAACCCGCCAGCTTAGGTGTACGTGGCTGGAGCCTTAGCCCGCTGAGCCACAGGCGCATTTTTACCATGACCAGTTCTTATAAGTAGACACTTTTGCTTTAAGTTTCTCCAGTATGGGGTACTCAAACTTAAAATTAAGAGACTGTTTTAATTTAAAAAATAATTCCAAATGCATATGGAAATCTGTGTAAGCTTCTTAAATCTATTAAATGAATATAAGTTTTCATTCAACAAGTTATTGCATTTTTACTTTATTTACATTAATTTTTTGAAAACTGATTTTTCTTAAAACAGAATCTTTTTTTTTTTCTTTTTTTGAGATATGTTGCCCTTGGTAGTGGCATCACAGCTTATAGCAACCTCAAACTCTTAGGTTTAAACAATTCTCTTGCCTCAGCCTCCCAAGTAGCTGGGACTACAGGCTTCTGCCATAATGCCCAGCTATTTTTGTTATTGCTTTTGTTACAGTTGTCGTTGTTTAGCTGGCCTGGGCCGGATTCGAACCCACCAGCCTTGCTGTATGTGGCTGGCACTGAGCCTTAAAACAGAATCTTAACCTCACACGTTTAAGGCACTGACAGCTAAATCTTATCAATCTTTAGAAACTGTTAGATCAGTTCCCTTGAGAATTAGATAAGGCTACCTTCCCTTAACCATTTTGCTTCTAGGTTGGTGTGAGATTTTGTGAAATATCAATTTTCTATTCTGTTCCAATCTTCCTTTTGACATTATAGGCTCCCATTTAAACAAAAATACAAGGAGACATCTGTGGTCTCCCAAAGAACCAGGGAAAAATATTTGGATCATCTTTGTCTCTGTCAATGTACTAACGGTTATGAAGTTTAAAGTGATAGTTTAATGAGGCATGTTTCAAGGTAATATCATAAAGTTTGATACTGTTTAAAATGTCTGTTTATTGGGCCAAAAAGGATAAAAAAAATAGAAGTTGGGACCCCTGAATCACCTATTCTCTGTACATAAAAAGGGATACCGACAAATAACTCTAAAATTTTCATCAAAGAGGATTTTATTTTAGGTCCCTAAACCAAATATTCATCATAACCCTGACATAGTGCTCTATAGATGAAACCTATAGTTTATTCCTAATACCTCTAGATGATTTAGAAAAAGCAATGATGTCTCTCCTCCAGATTCCTATCTTGTTACATATATACACAATGAGTTAACTTCATTGAAACACATTCATTGATTTTTCTAGAAAGGGGTAAATATTAAATATTATCCTGGTACAAATTTAGCCAGTGATTCTGTGCCAGGTACTATGGTAGGTGGTAAGAGGTGATAAATGAAACAAATGGTATCTTTTCAACAAATTAGTGAAATAAATGTACAAAATCCTATGAAGAAGGAAACAGAAGTTCTACTTCTGCAGAGGGCTGTAAGAAAGAGCTGGCACTACCTTACCAATTTATTCCCTCCACATTTACTAAAGGAGTGTCTTAAAACTGATTGTGGGTGGCTGTCTGGATGTCTTCCTTCTACCCTTTGACTATTCTTAGCTGCCCTAAACCCATCACAAAAACTTTTTAGTTGCTTAGAGGAAGGTCACCTACTTCTAATCCTAGTGTGGGTTTTCTTCTTCCTGCTTTTCCAAATAATCAGGTTTTTCAAATTGTAGCCTTTTTAGTTGTTTTTTTTTTTTTCTCGAAGAGTGACAAAGGAAAAATGTTCAGTATAACTCATCACAACTTTATAGAAATACCATGATTAGAAATGATTAATGAGAAATACTACTACCCTTTAGGTAATACTAGTTTCCATAAAATGTTAATGAAATCTTGGGTAAGAAACAGTAGGAGATGATAGTCTTTTTGTTTAAATACTGAAACTTGCTTTAATAGTAAAACTTTTTTCTAAGTACTGTATACAATTGTTTCATTCGAGGAAAAATACCATATGTTATTGTTTTTAGATTATAAATTACATTTCCACTAAATTTTCTAAGGTAAAATTCCGTGAAGCAGCTAAAATGTCCCTTTATTTGTTCAAGCAAAAACTATGCATATTCTTCTAACATCACAGAACAACTCCAAGGTTTTCAACAAAATTATCATGGGTTGAAAAGTTAGTAACCTGTCTGGCACATTTGGACAACTTGGATTTTCCATGCACTTTGGTCGTTGGAGTTATTACATCACTTATTTGCATGGTTACGTGGTGTTATTTGTGTAGTTTAAAATCAGGTTGGCACTGTACTTTTAAAACAGTCTTTAATGCTGCAATATGATTAACATGGGTATCTAAAGTCGCTGCTTTACTTTGTGTACCACGGTACACATGGTGTCTATATTGTTTGCCATTTTATTACAGACAATTATTTGCCTTAAATATTTGTTTGCACATGAAAAATATCGTTTTGATATCAGTTTGAAAAGAAGAGGTAGCCATTTTAATTATTGAAATTAGAATCCAAGTTTTTTTTGACTGCTTTCATTTGTGTCTACATCATGAAAGGGTGTAAAATTAGTGTAGGTCAGAACGCAACTTAACCAAGAAAACTAAGTTTAAACTGCCTCAGTAACAGGTACAATTTTTGCTTCCTTTGCCACATGCAGATTACCTTTAAAAAGTTAAGTGTATCATTTGATATTAATACTTTCAGAAGTAGTTAGGCTGTTTATAGTCCTACACATACACACAAATAAAAAAACAGCACTGTTTTTGACTTATTCTTTATATATGACCATATGGCCTTTCTGTCCAGACTCAGAACTATTTAGCATTCATCTTTTTTTTTTTTTTTTTTTTTTTCAGTTTTTGGCTGGGACTGGGTTTGAACCCGCCACCTCCAGCATATGGGGCCAGCACCCTACTCCTTTGAGCCACAGGTGCGACCCAGCATTCATCTTTAAAAAACTATTTAGTTACATTTGATGAAAACAATTAAATGTTATAATTTCTCACAAAGTGAGCTAGTTGGGAAAAAGATATGATCTTCAGTGAAGAGGTAGATAACTTGGGAAATGTGCATTTGAAATTTTATTCTTTATCTGAGCTTTTTTCTCTTGAACAAATCCTAATCATCCCAGTATTTCCATTCCTTCCTTCCTTCTTTCCTTCTTACCGTCTTACTCTATTTCTCGCCTTCTTCCCCTCATTTCATTCCTCCTTTTCCTCCTTCCCTTTTTTCTTTCCTCTTTTTTTAGAGAAAAGGTCTTACTCTGTTGCATACGTTGGGATGAATTTAGTGGCAGCATAATGATCATATAGCTCACTGTATATAACCTGGAACTCCCGAGCTCAAACAGTCCTCCTGCCTCTACAGACACGCACCACCACACATAATTTCTTCTCTTTTCTTTTCTTTTTTGAGACAGAGTCTAACTTGTCACCCTCAGTAGAGTGCAATGGCATCACAGCTCACAGCAACCTCAAACTCTTGGGCTCAAGCAATTGTCTTGTCTCTGGAACTACAGGCACCTGCCACAACGCCTGGCTATTTTATTTTCTTTTTATAAAGAGACAGGGTCTAGCTCCGGCTCAGGCTGGTCTGGAACCTGCAAGCTCAGGCAATCCACTTGCCTCAGCCACCCGGAGTGCTAGGATTATAGGCATGATCCACCCTGGGTGGCCAGCCCTCTAATTCTTGATGATGGAATGGGATTGGCAATACTTTTAACTGTGTAAATTCTTGCCAACATAATTAACTTAAATATTTTGCTGTATGTATATCCTACGAGTCAATAAATGTATTTAGAAAAAATGTTTGCCAAGAATGAGTGAAAAGGCTCTAATCTATTTAGGAGAATTTGTGGATAACTTACAAAGAGCAGTGTTAGGATAAGTTACATATATCATTTTGGTTAATATAATTTCCTTTTGGAGAGCCTCAAAACTGAAAATACAAGTGCCAGTCTGATAATTTTGAATGTGATTATAAAAGTTTTCAAAAATGAGTGTTTAATTTGTGATGAGAATTGTAGAAAAGTGAGGATAGGCCATTAAAACAATAGAATACATTTATAGAAAGACTATCCATCCAAACATTGGGACATAAATTTATAAGGTTAAAAATTTATTTATTCACTGCTTTTAATTATATCTAATTTCTAAATCATTCTAAAAGAAGTAGAATTATTTACTCAGGTATTTACTTACAGTAGAACTAATCCCAGCATACAAATAATACCTATAGGGGTAAATAAATTAGCCAGTGTTTGACAAGTTAAAAGTTTCAGAATGAGTTGGGTAAAGGCAGAAAGCCTTAAGGGAATGAGAATTCTCCAAATGGGCAGTGATAATTTGGCCCATAGAATTTTCATAATTCAGTGGTGATTTCCTACCAGTCTCATGTGTTAAACTGCTAAAGGCAGTCAGCACAATTCTGTAGAATACTGAAACACCTATAGACATCAGGAACTGTGATGCCAGCTAATAAAAAGACCTTGAAAGGGGACTTGAATTTAATTCCTGAGTTGCAAATTAATGTTGGACTTGATGTTGTAATATAGATTTTTAGCCTGTAACTACAGGAGAAAATATAACATTATCTATATACATTTTCCTGTTGTTTTCTAGCTTATTTTTTTTTTTTTTTCTGTTAATGAAAGCACTAACGGAGAAGCATATACTTATCTTGTGCCTGGACTACTTTAGGTGTAGCTCTAATTCCTCCAGATTGTCACTGTGGCAATTTTGCCAGAATAGTCTGGAGGGATCCTGACATGTAATATGGCAGCCTCATTTCAGGTTTCATTTCTAGATCTAAAACATCCCTTCAACCCATCTGAGCCCTCATGGGTTTATGGACCAAGGATATACCTTATTTCTTTAAAACTGATCATCACCTGTTCTATCAAGTCTTACAAACTAAACTCAGATTTCCAATCAGCTGGTCTGACACTGAACAATGGCAATTTTAACTGTGCAAAGCATGCAGTTTGTAAAAGAGCACTATGGCCATTGATGTTTTGTGGGGCTTGGCTTATGTCCACTGTTCCACTACATTTATAGAAATGTGGAAAACTAATAGAGTCATAAATCTCTAAGGACTCTTAACACTTCATCTGACTAAACGCTGTGAGGGATATAATTGGAGAACTAAGACTAATAGAGAAATCAGTCATAACTGATTATGAGAACTTAAAATACATGACTTTTTTGAAGCCCCAGCTCAATACTGAAAATTTTATGACATTTTGTTTTGCAAACACAATATGGGATAGCGAGTATTTGTGTCATACAAATCTTTTAATGGAAAAATCATTAGGGTAAGACAAGTGTTCTGGTCCCTTCTTATAATATTACTATAAACTGAGCAAGTCCTATAGTATGTAATAAAACCTTTTATATGTATACTTAAGAAATCTAGTATTGGACTTGGTCGGCACGTAAATACCTATTTATATATGTAAACACAAAGCCTAGCCTATTATTTTAATGACATCTATAAAATAAGTACCTATAGCATACTCTTTTTTACTCTCTGTATCCCAGTCTTATTCAGCAAGAGAGAGGAAAATGGTAACAGGCCAATCTACGTGGTTCCTGACTTTAGTTTACTGGCCAGATTATTTGGACAATGGCTTATAGTTAAAAAGATACAAAGCCACAAGCCCTGTTCACAGCTCTAAAATGCCCATGCTGAACCTTGAAAAGTGCCCTAGGTCTCTTTGACTCTAGTAGCCATATCTAACCACTTTTTGGCTTTCTGATTGAGGTTCAACTAGTCAGCAATTTAAAGTTTTGGTTCTGGGCAACTGGCCTGAGTGAATCATTCCAAATGGATATGATGACAACAATTCTAAAACCTGGCACCATCTACCAGGGATATAGTCTGAATAATCTAGTTTGAGCTCCAGGTTTTGGCCAGGACTGTAGTAGTTACGACTTATTTCTAGTCTCTCTCAAAAAATAAAATGGCTTTTATGTTTGAGCAGACATACCTCTGTTTGTGGGCCACAGGGAAGGGTAGCATTATCACAACAATGGTAATGCTCATGATATTCCTTCTTGACTTTACATCTAGAGTAAATTCTCATTGGCAACAATCTTAGTACTGAAAGTTAACATAGGATGTTTAGCAGAAAATCCAGAACTGGTTGGGTTTATCTTCTCTTCAGAAGTATTTCCTGTGGTACAAGGGGTTCCTTTCCTAATTAGGTCCTAGACCCTTTTGATAACCTTTATTCTCCTAGAGCCTTCTCATCTTACATTTCTGTTTTCCATATGAAATAGAATATTGCTATGTAAGGGGCATGTAGGATTTTTGTAGCTATACTGGATAAGCATCATTTTGCATTCCTGTATTACCCATTTATCAAGTTGATTTCATTGTGTGTTTTTATTGTTTAAGAAGCCTTTACCTAGAAAAATAAAGTCAACATTTGAAAATGGGATATAAAGCACGTACTTGGGGTCAGCAAATAGCAACCCAGTGACAGGGTCAAAACCAGCCTATCAACTGTATTTTGTGGAGAGTTTTATTAGATCACAGCCATGCTCATTTGTTTACATAATGTCTATGGCTGTTTTCACTCTACAGGGCCTTATTAATGTAAAAAAGAGACCATGACTCACAGAGCTGAAAATACTATCTGTCCCTTATAGGGAAAGTTTACCTATTTTGTCTCTAAAATGCAAACCAACATGTGCATTTTAGCTATTCTTTGAGGATATTTAAAATAGAGAAAAATGATCAAAATTAATTCCTGTGTGGTTTTGGGCTGAAAGTGAAAACAGTAAAATGTGTAACATTTTATGCGCATTGGGCTATATGAAAGCTTATCAAAAAAAAGCAGTCCATTGGACTTTCATTTTTGAATTCTTTTTTTTTTTTTTCAGGGATATGTGGTTTCATTATGTTGCTCTGGGTTGTCTCAAATGCCTGATCTCAAGTTCTCTCACCTTGACCTCCCAAAGTGCTAGGATTACAGGTGTGAACCACCATGCCTGGCTGTTTTAGAATACTTCATGATTGAAATAAAGCCAATACTTCAAAAGTTCCTATTTACATAAAATAATTTGGGCACAGTTGTTAAAAGTAATAATCATTTTATTCGGCGTAGGCTTTCTTAATCAAACTCTCCGGAATTTGATTGATGGATGGATGGAGAGATTTTGTTATTTTCTTTGTACCCCAAACACTTTGATGTAACTAAACATTTTTTATTCAAAAATTTGAACTTCCATATTACAGAAAGATTTCCATTATTTTGAAGTGTTAAATAATTGTGTTATGTCTAAACTTTCCTGATGAAATGTAGAAACTTCCAGATATAAGAATTATTCTTTTGGCTTTTTAATTCAAACCTAACTACTATTATGGAATAACAAAAGCCATAGTATGCCTATCCTTTTAATTGCTAGTTGAAAGCCTGATATACTTTTATTTGAAGTTGAATGGCTTTGTTACAAATAGATAGCATAATAATGTTCTCCACTTTCTTGTGATTCATCTTTATATTTTAAGAGATGTAGATTTGTTCTATTTTTCCTCTTATTTGTTTGTTTTCAGTGCAAGTTCTAGTTGAGCACCCATGAAACATTCAGAATTTCTTAGGAGAGAGGATATGGGAAAGGATGCTTGAGGCAGGGATATACAAGTGTAAATAAAAGAAGAAAATCTTAGGGTGGGATGGCTTTCTCTGCTTATCCTTTATCTACTGCAGCAAAATGTGCACCTTGGAAGCTTCCTGGAGGGATTATTTCAGAGGAAAGCATCAAAATGTCATGAGTTTTGGCCTTTGGGTAGACTCCATTGCAATTTAACCATAGATTGAAATCTACTTGCATTTGCTGCACATGCGACTGAGGGCCAGAAGAGACAGCCCAGGGCTTTTAAACAGCCACCACTGAAGAGTGCTTCTCTTCATAGAATCATTTTATATGATGTTTCCTAACCTATCTAGTACTTTCACAGGTTCACTTTGTTTCTCCTTAGAGAACATTGTACCCTTCTTATGAATGGAAAATGGACCCATTTTCTGTCATACCATTTCTTCATTTTTATTTTATAAGAATTGACAATTGAATTCCATGTCACTAAGTGTGTGAGTCCTGCACATAGTAGGTGATCAACACTCGGTTGCTGTTTCTGTGTATAAATGAAGACAGGAGCTGATTAGTCATGTAGAGTCCATTCTGGCTCCCTAGGAATACTTAATTTCAGAAACCATCCCTGCAGTGGTAAAATACAGCAATGATTTTTTTTTTTTAAAGGGGGAAAAACCAAACAACAAATCCTCTTGATGCTAATATGCCCAGGGGTTGTTTTAGTGGAGAGGGGAGAGGCAAATAAAAATCCCGGGATTTTTATGTGGTGAGGGAAGGCTTGCCAAGATGAAACAGCCATAAAAAAGAATATGCTATTGTCACACACAACAACATGGGTAAAAATGAGAGACTTAAAAGCCAGACACAAAAGAGTTCATTCCACTTATAATGAAGTTTAAGAACAGGCAAAAGTCAGCTAATTTATGGTGACATGTACTCTGTAGCCTGGGTGGCAAGTTATTGTCCAAGAAGGGGCACAAAAGAACCTTCTGGCAAATGTCTTGTGTCTTAATGTGGATAGTGGTTATGTCGATGTATAAATATCTATAAAAATCCATCAATACATAAGATTCGTGAACTTTATAGCCCACTAAAAACTTAAATTATAATAATATTGAAAATAGGTCATGGAGGGGACACTTGATTTAACATGAATGCTTAATTGAGTCTTTAGAAGGAAAACCTGGCAAACCCCTGGTCTAAAACCTGCTGAACTTAGCAAAGCAGACTCTTCTGAATAAAGGTATTTATATTAATTTTTGTTGCGAAACATTTTAAACTTCAAAGGATGCTCAGTATGCAGTAAAATCACATCTATTGAGCTGTAGCAAGGTGAAGGCTACAGAGCATAGTTCTGTTGATTCTTTAAAGACCTACTGCTGAAAAGCAATACCTTTCTTCTTTTTTTCCAGATTGGCAGATTGCTACTCTGGCTTTACTCTTGGGTGGTGCTGCCATCATTCTCATTGCATTCCTGGTGGGTTTGATTTCAATCTGCGTGGGATCTCGAAGACGCTTCTACAGACCTGTTGCTGTCATGCTTTTTGCGGCAGGTAAATATATTCATTACTTTCAAATGGATATTAAAGTTTCATGAGCCTTTCTACCATCCTCCCTTTTCATGTTTGCTGTATTACATAAAAATTGAGACACATTTCTTATATTTTAAGGTAAATTGGCTAAAAGTTTATCATATTATCAATTTTCAGTTTGTTAAGCATTTTACAGAGCACACTGGTAACTTCTAAACCTCTAAAACATGAATAAATAATACTTCTTGACAGGGATCTTACCTTAGGAATTGTAGCAGATGTATTTCCCAAGTCTTTCTTTACGTCTAGTTGGGTTTTTTTCCTTTTTACTGCCCCCTTGCTGATCTTAAGACAACAATATTTTCTGATAGGGAACTGAAAAAACATTCCGAAGTATGTACCTTTAAAAGCATACATATTTTTGGAACTAACCTTAGTTATGCTGAAAAATCATGACATATAAGTTGAATCATCAGACGAGTCAATTATATGAAGTCAGTTGTATATTCATTAATTTAACAATCATTTTATGAAGCACAGCTTGAATTAAAATATCAACTAAAAGACAGGGAGCTATTTAGAAAAGAGGCTTACAGTCTAAAAGTTCAGTATGTGATTTGATGGGAGTTTTAATTTTCATTTATAAGAAAGCATTTGAATATATTGTTCTTTTTGACTCTAACTGAAATATTCTCTGGTGCCTTCAATTTACCCTGTCAGTCATACCTGATTTGAAGACTGCAAAATAAGCCCCTGTGACTGTCAATAATGAAGACACTGACAAAACGGTCTAGGCTGTTAGATGGATTTTTAAAAGCTGTTTAAAGATTGGAATAGATGAGATTTCTCAGGATTTAAGGATAGGTTGAACTAGAAATGTAAAATCAGAAGTGTTCTGCTGCCCTCTACTGTTTCTGTTCATCTTCTTATATACATAAAGACTGGTCAGAATGTAAGTATCATATAAGCAAAGGTCCAAAGGACTGAAGGAATCGAAAAGTACATGTAATTCAAATCTTTGAGTGATTTGCTCAAGATCACATGGTAGTTTCTGGCAGTTCTGGGGCTAGGAGACTTCTGAATCTTAAAACCAGTAATTCATTCATGACTGATTTTTTCCCTCATTCTTGCAGCTATGTTTGTCTATTATGGGCTAAAAATTATAGGTATTAAGACACTTATGAAACTGGCCAAGCTGTTATCACAAAGATTTTCTGTGATAAAATTAGAAAACATGCTCCCAAAACATAACTTGGGGGAAGTGTTAGGCACTGACCTTAGTATCATTGCTCTCGTGTGTAATAAAAGTCTCTGTTGTGATGATTTTAGTACAAAATGAAGATTCCCTTAAAGATTCCATCACTATTCTCTAGGTTATTTCTTGGTTCGTGAATTTACTGTGGCTCTTCTTCTATTTTTAAAATAAAATAACTTCGGCATTTTAGTTGTAGCATAAGTTTGTCGTTGCACCTAGAATTTAACACAGTGATTAATGAATTACACTATAATTTTTGATAAATTACTCTGAAATGATACGCCATTCTTTAAAACTATAATTCTGTTTTGAATAATTTTTTAATACATAGACATTTCTCATTTTATGATGGTATAAGGATGTTCTATAATAAAAAGGTTTATTATAAATATCCATTATTATGCATATTTAGTAACTATTTTATTTAGTCCTTAACTTAGTATATAATGAAATATGTAGAATCTATAAAGAAATCCTGTTTGTACCATCTATTATAAGCATGCTTAGAATAAGATTTCCAGGTTTTGTTCTAAAATAAAAAATGTATATTTTTCTCAGGATAACAAAATTTATGAAAATGTGAAAGTAAATTTTGTTTGTAACAGAAGATATATTATAAATGAAAATAAGTTAAATGTAATGGGCTCCACCAAAATAAAGATTTTGATTTAGCTTTAACTACCACAAATATTAGTAAATTACAAAATAACAACAGGAATGTCTGCAGCAAAATTTATATAATTCGTTTTACCCACTGAGACTGAAAATGAACATTATACTGCTACATTTAAAAAATTTACATGTACTGAAATTTAATTTTACTCATTTTCTTTTGATGCCTTGAATTATGGAAGGTTATTTTGAAATCACTATTAGTTCAGAGTGAAATTTACATATAAGCAAGGTAAAACTTACTGGTTATTTGTAACATGTCATGAAAAGGTTTCTCTCTTCCATTTGAAAAAGCCACTAAAGTGTTGCCTGTAGCTAATTTCTGGAAAAACTGTTCATTGCACGTAATAATTCATTATCAATGGGTGTAAGATTAGTGAAGTTAGAAATCTGCCTACTTGAAACAATGCTAACTAACTATGGATGTTTATTCTGCTTGCTTCTTAGTAAACATACTTATTCCAGTGGTTGGCTTATCTTTGTAAACATGTATTTGGGGCCGTTTCCCTTTTGCTTATTTTGGTCTACTTTAGAATGGATTATATTTTTCCTCATTTCTCAAAATGGGCAGTGTCTTGGAGCTCACACAGATAATGAAATCTATCTCAATAAAGAAATATCTTTTTTTTCTTCTGAGACTTGTACTACCTAAAATAGACACATCACTGCCACTTAGAAACATCTCTACCTGGAATTACATACTTAATTCATTCAATACCATGTGCTGTGCATGGTTCTCATATATAATAGTTGTTGAAAGAATGATGGAAAGATGGCTAAGGCATGTGTCTCATAATCTGGTTAGGGAAAACAGGCATGTAAACAACTAACTAACTGTAATTTTTTTTTTCATTTCTCTCTTTGAGACTTAGAAGCAGCAATTTTTACATAACTACAAAGCTAGGACCAAAACAGCTCATAAAAGTAATAATCATAAAAAGGATATTTTATTTATTTACATTCACATTTGTTCATTTAACAAATATGTTGAACACCTATTCTGTGCAAGTATACTATCTTGGTGTTAGAAAATATACTCGATAAGGGTTTTTACTGAAAACTGATGATTAAATCTCATAAAGATGTCGAACACATTTTAAAGATTTTTGTCATCTTCTTTTCCCTAAGGTCTTTTATTTAGAGTGGGCTTGTTACCTGCTTAAATAGTTGTTAGAAGAGCTAAGAGCTAGCCCTTAGCCCTTTATCACTGCAGCCCTTTTAAACATTGTCCTATTTCCCACAACTCTTTCTCATCAGTTCTAGGAGTCTACACTTCAGAATTAGATGTTTTATATAATAGCAATATAAAACATAATTAACTGAGCACCTATCATATGTATGTGATCTCTGATATAATAATCTTAAAGTTAGGTATTTATTTTCCCTATATTATCAACAAAGAAACAGGCTCAGAAGGGTTAAGTAATATCTCAGGGTTATACAATTAGTAAGTTGCAGACCCAGGCTTTAAGTTTAGGGCATCTACCTGACTTGAAAGCTCAAATAAGGATTCATAGTCATCTTTACTTGTTTTCTACAAGTGCTATGTACCCAAGAGCAGAATCAGCCTTGATTTTGAATTCAGCTTCCAACTATGGACTGCAGTTGGAGTCCATCCTGTAACTTCAGTTACTTCATTTCTCAGGAGCAATATCTGAAGGAAGTCAGCAACTTGAGATGTCATAAAAACCACAGACTGAGTCCAGGGCAGCATGACTGAACCATAGCACTTAAGGAAATCTGTGCACATTTACAGTATAGTTGACTATAGCATATTTCTTGGGTGTGTAATGGACGATGATAGATAATACATGGGCATGATTCTGATAACTAGCATCCACTTCTCTTTACTAAAGACTTGGTAAAATCAGAGGGATTGTCTCTATCAGAGTTCTCTCTTCTTTTATTGTCTGGTTTTAAACTGTCTGCAGGTCATTTTTGTGCCCCTTAGGGACTTAGGGTCAGTGTTTTCTTTTTCTCTCCGGGCCTTTCAAACAAATTGCAGAGCATTCTTAGTCTTTCATAATTCAGATTTAAATAAGAGAATCCCTGTTCAGTGCATTATTAAGGATGCTTCCTTTGTGTTATATCTGCAAAGCCTCCTCTAAATGATTGTTTATCCAGAGTGGTGATCTGGTATGTGTGGGGGTTCTTGTAACAGACTTCAATCTCTGATCTATCTCTGATTAGAGGCTTGGGGGGGGTTGCACCTCTCATCACCATCCTTTAAGTCACAGTGAAAACAAGATGGCCAGAGCCATTTCAAGTCTAGATTTTTGCAGAAAACTCAGTGTCCAGCTTAGATTTTAAGCTAAAAGGGAGTTTTTCTGTTCACAAACCTTTAGATTCCATGTTACTTTCAAGGTACCAATATTGAACTACTCTTTGGCTAGAACCATTTACAAATCACTGCCCAATAATTGACGTCATACTACTACTACTTAGTAGAGATTAAATTTTTAAAAAGCAAGCACAAAAATTGATAGTTTCATATTAACCCAGTGGTTTTCAAATGGTGTGCCTTGCTCTTAGGTGTGCTGCGAACTTTTAAAGATCATTAATTAAATTATTTTCAAAAGAAGTTCAAACCATAGTAAGTATATTCTTTTTTTTTTTTACTCTTTTTTAATCAACATAATTTAAGCGTGCCACAGAAGTTTAACTGTAGGTTCAAGTGTGCCATGAGATAAAAAATGGTGAAAAACACTATATTAACCATTTATAACCAAATGTTTTTGTTCTCCAAATCATTGTTTTCCTTTATGTCAGTTCTATATTTAGGGACCTGGCTAATTTAAATTATCTCCTAAGTTGGCACCTTCTTTTCATATTCTGCCATTATTGCCTTAGTTGAGGCCACAGCTCTTAAGTAGAGCATTTCAGTCCCCAAATTTGGTCTTCCCCTTCATTGTTTTATTTTTCTTTGGTAATATCTGACTTTTTACCCCTGTGACTTATTCCTTTCCCTTTCTGAGAATCTAGTTTAAAGTTCTTCCTTTGTGGTCTTTTCTTTAAATCTGCTAACTGTTTTCCTTTCACCTACGACTCCTTAATCATCACTGCCCACCTGTCCCCAAGCATTGACTATTCTCCTAGGGACCTGTTCTTCTGTAGTCTCATCCTCTTGTTGTCTGACTTGTACATAAACAGGTGAAATCTATTTCTGTAATGTACATCTAGTCTCCAGGAGCAGACTCTGAGGCTAGGAGTCATGTAAAAATACTTTATTTGCAAATAAAAGAAGGGGTATGGTAAAGGGGTTAGAAAATCAGACAAAGGTGCAGCGCCTGTGGTTCAGTGAGTAGGGCACTGGCCCCATATAGTGAGAGTGTTGGGTTCAAACCCAGCCCCGGCAGAACTGCAGTAAAAAAATAGCCAGGCATTGTGGCGGGCACCTGTAGTCCCAGCTACTTGGGAGGCTGAGGCAAGAAAATCACCTGAGCCCAGGAGTTGGAGGTTGTTGTGAGCTGTGACACCACAGTACTCTACCAAGAGCAGTAAAATGAAACTCTGTTTCTAAAAAACAAAAAAAGAAAGAAAATGAGACAAAGAAGATGGAAGGCAGCCATTAGAAGGTACATTTTTAAGTCAGTTATTACTTGAAGAAGCTGGAGCTTAATCCTTCTGGAGAAACTCTGGAAACCAGGATAGAATACACACCTCAAGAGTTATTCCACTTGAAGAACACTTAAGACATTAAAGCTCTCTTACCCCCTCACAAAGGCACATAACCAGCTGAGTTGTTTTAATTAATGCACGTTAATTTAGCACTTACAGGCTAGAAATCAATGAAGTGTGGCTCTTATAATGTGTTGTCATCTGAGTCCTAACGATGACCTAAAACTTTTTCTGAGACTTTTAAACAATAAGCAAGGTGTGATTTCTGTTTGAGGTGTTGAGAGATTCTTCTTTTATATGAACTTATAGCCATCTAATCTCAGTAGTAATGAGGAAAATATGGTAGGTAGAGTGTTGGCCAAGGGCATTGTTTAGCTACATGGCAAAGATGTTTGGAATTCTTATGTCTAGTTCCACATAGATTTTTTGACCCCTAGCCAGATATTATAGAAAACAAACATTTTGAGGAAGTGTATCGCCATGAATTCATTGCAGTTCATCAGTTTTGTGAGAGGTAGATGACTGTTATGTACACTTTCTAGGAATGTTAGTCATATTGGTGGTAATGATCTTCTACAAGTTCTGAGATTAGACGAGAGTAGATTTTTAAACAAAATTAGTTAAATATCCATCCTAGTGCTCTTTTAAAAAAATAATAAACTATATCCAAACTATCTATGTACGTATACATTCATATATGTATTGTTTTTTATTGTGTCAAAGTTTGTTCTCTCCTATTCTTTAATTGTTCATATTTTTATTTCACTTCAGGAATTGACAGTATTTTTTCAGATGAATTAGCCAATAATCATTTTTTTTTTTTTTTTGAGACAGAGTCTCACTTTGTCACCCTGGGTAGAGTGCCATGGCGTTACAGCTCACAGCAACCTCAAACTCTTGGGCTCAAGTGAGTCCCTTGCCCCAGCCTCCCAAGTAGTTGGGACAGGTGCCTGCCACAACGCCCAGCTGTTTTTTGTTGGAGTTGTCATTGTTGGTTAGCTGGCCCAGGCCAGGTTTGAACCTGCCAACTTTGGTGTATGTGGCTGATGCTGTAACCACTGTGCTACAGGCACCCAGCCCCAATAATCATTTTAACCAAAAAATTACTTCATATATCAGGAGTTAACAAACTTCCTTTCTAATGGACCAGAAAATAAATACTTTTGCCTTCGTGGGCCATATAATTTCTGATGCAACTACTCAACTGTGCCATTGCAGTGGGGACAATATATAAATGAATGAGCATTGCTGTGTTTCCCCAAACCAAGAACCAGACAAGATTTGGTAGTTTGCCAACACTTCTTTTATGTATGTAACTCTACCTTGTATTTTTTAGGGAGAAAATTTATCTATTTCTTGAGGGTAGAAGCTGTCATGTTGTATAGAATGAAACAGATTCATTCCATAAATTCTAATTAAATGGATTTAAATAAAATAAAAACTATATAATAATTGACATATAGAAAGTTATGAATTTCAAGTGGAAGACGTTATTTCTTGTGAAATCTAGTACTTCCAGGCAGCACCTGTGGCTCAGTGAGTAGGGTGCTGGCCCCATATACCCGAGGGTGGCAGGTTTGAACCCAGCCCCGGCCAAACTGCAACAAAAAAAAAATAGCCAGGCAATGTGGTAGGCGCCTGTGGTCCCAGTTACTTGGGGGGCTGAGGCAAGAGAATCGCCTAAGCCCAAGAGTTGGAGTTTGCTGTGAGCTGTGACACCATAGCACTCTACCGAGGGCGACAGTATAAGACTCTGTCTCTAAAAAAAAAAAAATATATATATATATAGAAATCTAGTACTTCTCATAAAAGAAATATCCACAGGATGAATATCACTTTAATTTTAAATAGTGAAAAAAATAAAACAACAGCAACAAAATAAACTTTTCCTTCCCCATTACTTTGGTTTATTTTGTTAGGGATGACTAATCACAATTCCTTAACCCTGACTGAGAACTAAGATCTAAGTAGGAAATAACAGCTAAGTTTTGTGCTAAGTATAGTGGCCACCAATAGCCTCAGTGTTCCAATACCATTATCTCCTATGCCTTCAATAGACTTAATTTCTTCTGTGAAAGTAGGTAGAAAATAGATATGTAAATATCATCTGTTAGATCTAGTAGAAAGGGTGTAATTGGTTATAGCCTCTTGACAAAGATGACTTTCGAGCCTGTGTTTAAAATGAGAGGTATGGACTAGATGAGAGGAAATGAATGAAGGCAATTTTGAATTAGAGTACTATAAGCAAAGACATCAAAGTAGGACTTTCTAGAATATTGGGCCAATTTAGGTGGTATTGTGAAGCAACAACAACAAAGAAAGCACCTTTCAATCACAGGCTGACAAATTTCATTAGTAGAAATGAGTTCGAATTCCCTCATTCCTCAAGAACATAAACAACAAGAATTTTAGTTGGTATTGGGCTCACACTATTCTTGGGGAGTTATTACACTTGATCTTAGCCAAAAGGTCGAGAAGCGATCTTGAGGAGTTATTTAGAAGTTTTAGTTGAATAGTTTAGCTTAACCCATACTACTTGCCAGAAAAGTGGTGATTTTGTATGTATTTTTAAGATAAGACTCATTATGTTGTGTGCTCATATAAATTATACTAATTATCTCACCATAACTCATAACTAATTGGGAGGTTATTAACAGGGTGATTCTTACTATATTGTTTAAATGAAAATGAAAAAATGTTTAAAAAGAAAAGTTAATATTTTATAGTATACCACCTTGAATAAGCAATACTTTAAACTTTTTGGCTTTTATGTTTATTTTGTTAAAAATTAACTCTCACACATAGAAATTACATGTCATTTTATTTCCTGTAAATAACATTTTCTCATTTTGATTTGCTTCTCTTTCAGTTGTTTTACAGGTTTGCAGCCTGGTTCTTTACCCAATCAAGTTCATTGAAACTGTGAGCTTGAAAATTTACCACGAGTTCAACTGGGGTTACGGCCTGGCCTGGGGTGCGACTATATTTTCATTTGGGGGTGCCATCCTCTATTGCCTGAACCCTAAGAACTATGAAGACTACTACTAGAGCCAATAGTCTCAAATTAAAAAACCACCATCCAACAAAAGGATTATGTCTGCATCTTTTCTAACTTGCTGTTTTCTAAAACACTTGTGGAGCATCAAGCAGTTTGCTCAGTTGATTTAATATCCTTTGCCATTTGGCTGTCAACATCATAACCAGCTTTTACATCCATTTTAGGGACCTGCACAAATTAAGAGAGCCGATTAGACATAGGCAAATGCTGCAAATTTCCAATATGTTCATGTCATTTTTCTTGACAAGTGAAGGGTCTATATGACAGCAACCATTGTGAGAAAATAGTTGGAATGAGAATTGCCTGAATCTCCTTTTGCCTGCAGGGGAGCAGCTGGCATAAGCAGCATTTAGAAGTTCCTTTGCCCTGACAAGGATTCCACTGTTAGAGCCCTTATCGCCTGCTTATCTCCCCCAATGACTATATTGGCTATTGGTTATTTGATTGAATGAGCCCTTGAAGAGTGAACTACCCTTCAGCATCTCATGGGAGTTGTGAATGTAACTAGTTCATGGTACACATTCCACCTTTAAGAATACTCTTTTTAATAATGGGAGGTTATGCTTTGGCAGTCAGCATCTCCCTGGGAATGGAGTCAAGCCTTAGAGACATGTGCTTTTCATTATGTGGTTAAAAATTGTGCCTCAGCTCTATCTAGAATGGGGGAAAATTGAGGGTCTCTTTTCCTTAGGGCAACTAGAAAGAAACATGCATGAGTTGCTTTGGTACCCTTTAAATCATCTACCAAACATTGCAGCAAACAATTGTGCATATGTAACAAGCTTAAATGTTTTTATAGAAGGTGAACCATTAGTATAAATGGTAATAAGTTGTTCCCTAACCCTCCACATACATTTGCCTATTACACGTAAAATTAATATTTGCTCTAGTGAAGTGGTTTGAACACTAACCTTGTACACGTTGTTAAGAGGCTTAGATTGGTATTCACCCTTACTTACCGTACAAAAGTATGGTATCTTAAAGCTTTTGCTCTATATCTCTACTGTGTCACTGGAAAGTGTTAATAGAATTGCATAATAAGAAAATTGAAATGGTGTTATTCTGAAAATTAATGATTCTTCTGTAAGCTCTGTAGTTCAAAGGAGAGTAGCAATTAGGATGATCATTTTGTGTAAAATTCATTAAAATAGAAGGCTGCTATTTTTTGCAAGTATTTAAATGTCTTCATTTTTTTAAAAGGAATAGTGATAGATTTATATAAATGTCTAAATGTTTCAAGTAGAGGGGTAGAATTCATTTGATTATCACCTGGTCCTCTGAAGTTA
Organism: Arctocebus calabarensis; assembly: GCA_963573935.1. Lineage (NCBI taxonomy): Eukaryota > Metazoa > Chordata > Mammalia > Primates > Lorisidae > Arctocebus > Arctocebus calabarensis. Next base: position 24,579 of record CAUYON010137188.1, on the reverse strand, counting down.
ACTGATGGGCTGATTTGTACACACAATTATACTAGATTTAGGTTAAGGGAATCACTGACTGACTGTTCAAATGGAAGAAAGTATCAAGAATAGGGAATAAGTTTGCACCTAATCTCACACTGCAAACTTCTGTTAATTTTGTTTAGTATACAAACTTGGATAGTTTAATTATAAACATATTTTTGTATCAAATATACAGCTCTAATATAAAAGGTATAAATAAGTATTTTTGTTAATGAAGACACTAAAACAGTATGTTCTGGTTTGGGCCCTCTTGCAGAAGGAACATTGGAAAAATCATTTTAAATGTACCTATGTGTTACCGTATTGCAAAATCTGTTAAGAGCAGGACCATTATCAATGATATTTAATGATTTATTTTACCTCCCAAAGCAGAGTTCTGCTTTCAGCTTGTCTTAACAATGGTTGCCAAAAACAACAGCCAAAACAAAACTATTATTCAAATGATAAAAAAAGCCTGCTTATCTTACGAATTTTCTATAGAATCACAAATATGAAGTACCAGGTTTATTCTTACTTTACCAATGATAGACAAAATTGATGAAATACATCATGGAGAGAAACTTTTATGAAAGTATACCGTGCTATAAAGAATCCTAAGAAACTGTGAGTGGAAATTTTTCAGAAAGTGATTAGTATTATAGACTACTTTAAAGCAATTTTCTTGAGAAATAGTAAAATCTGGGGCAGCCTGTAATGCAGTTAATTGTATATTATCAGAACAGCATGAGAAATACGATATTTGGATAGAGATTTGGGCAACTAACCACTCTCTATTATGAGCAGATCTCTTTAATCCTGAATAATGAAAGAGCAGTACTTGGTGCTGATATCAATGAGGCACTTTTCTTGGTCCTAGTAGAGGATGTAGTGTGCTGTTAAGCCAGTATCATATCTTGAGTCTTATCAAGTTCTTATTCTCTGTCAATATGACAAGCTGGAAAGTGACAGAATATGTTCTAGGTTAAGGCACACGTATTTGCAGTTTACTTAAAAGTAGATTTCTTACAGAACTTTTTTCCCTTCCCAGTAAAGAGCCCTATGCTATATTTCTACCATCACTAGTATTTGGAAGTGTTTCATTACTAGCAAACTCAGTATAACATGAATATTTTTGTTTATCCAAAATACTATTTTGTCTATCAGAATAAACACAAGTAAAATTCTCACCAACATTAGCGTTACATCTTTGCAGCTTTAGGTTTGTTTGATATTTTCTTAAGCAAAATTGTTAGTCACGAACCCACTGTTTATCGTTGAAAGATATATATACTCACACACATGTAGCATAAAGTACTCAGCAGGGCTAGTTATTCGGATTTCTTGCACAACTATTTAGCTTTTTGTAAGTTCAACATGTAAATTTTAAAGACATAAATATAGAGAGACCTATGTGTTTGAAATATAAATGATATATATGGATTAGCATGTACCTATATATTATTAAACATGCAATGAATTGACTGGTAAGTGATGTCTAATTGTATGGCTAGCAATGTAATTTATTCAGACTGTATTTTTGTACAGAGCAGCGCACACTAACCTATGCCTCTGTGTCCTCTTCAATGCCTAAAACTGTGCCTAGAAATCTCATCTGTCTTAAGAAATAAAATATACTTCATGCTGTTTATGCTATGAGTTTCTCTACTGCTATTCTATATTTATTATTTTTGAATATATGACATGTTTACTACTTAAGTATGAATTCGTGGTATTCTGGTTATTTTTTTAAGTCATCTGGGGAAAAAACCTGTTTATCACTCTGGTGATTTTGAGTTTGCAGTTTCATGATCAATTGTTCATTCATGATTTTTGTAGTTGACATGAAGTTACCTATGTGGAAAAATAAAAATAAAAGTGGTTTCACTGATAATGGCTCGACTTTGTGTCTTCTCTACTGTGTAAACACTTCAGACAAAGCTTCTAACTTAGATGTCTTCATTTCCTTCTTTAAAATATATATTAGAAAACTGCTTAAAATGACATGCTCACTTTTTACTATTAAGGCAAAAGCATCCACTGGGGAAAAGACACGATATTAATTGTTTCCAAGGTATTTTTAAATCTTTTTGTTAGAAATTCTGTCCCAAGATCTTTCTGATCTCTGAAGCTGAGTTGTGTGAACAGTGATGAAAGAAATGCTATGATCTTTTTAAACTTTGTTTTAAAATGCACAGATAGGAGATGAAGTGCAGGCTACCATATTTTCCTACTTCCTAATCAGTTGAAATGAGTAGTGGAAGGGTATGATACTGTCTTTTGGTTTTTGGGTAGTTTTCAGTGTTTGCAGAGTATGTTAAAAGAAGGCTTGTCTGCATTTTCTCTATTTTTTCATTAGAAACTAAAAATTCAGTGTGCATGAGTGCACATGCATGTGTGTATGTAAAGAAATTGATAAAAGTCAAAATTTACATCACCCTTTGTGTATAAGTGACGAGTATACTTGGAAAGCAATTTAAATTGGATATGTAATAAAATTCACTTATGTATATGATAGAAAAAAAATTTTTTTAAGACAGTCTCACTTTGTTGCTCCTGGTAGAGTGCCGTGACATCATAGCTCACAGCAACCTGAGTCACGTGGACTCAAGCCATTGTCTTGCCTCAGCTTCCCAAGTAGCTGGGACTACAGGCACCTGCCACAATGCCCGCCTATTTTTTACAGGCAGAGTCTCACCAGCTCAGGCTGGTCTCAAACCTGTGAGCTCGGGCAATCTGCCCACCTCAGCCTCCCAGAGTGCTGGCATTACAGACATGAGCCACCGTGCCTAGACTAGAAAATTTTCTAGACGATATAAGTAGAACCATAGGCAATTGAGCAAACATTTTCATGTTGATAAAATCAGTTTGAATATAAAGTACATATATTTGTCATAGATTTTTTTCTTCTCATATAAACCTTCCAGTTTTGAGAGCTTCACAGTATAGTTTTTGCCAAGAAAATATTGTAAATCAACTGAAAGCCTGTGATATATTTAATATCACATTTTCAAAAGTATAGATATTTTAAGTTATAAATACTAACATTTTCACAGTTTTCCTGTCATTTTAGAAATTATCGTCTTCAGTGGTGTTATTATTTGATGAAGTAGCAAAATTCATTTGATATTTTACATTTTCATTATAAGTGCTTTCATTTTTATACCAAATTCTCATGAGCAAATCGCCCTTACAAACACGGCTTGCCTGGTAATTATCCATGACCCAGTTTTTCTGAATTTGGAAGACCTGGAGACAGTTTCACTAGGATTTGACAAGGGAAAATCTTTTGCCGTCAGAGGTTTCATTGTGAACATAAAACAGAAAAGCAATTTCAATTTACTTTTCCATAATGGACATACTCAGTATAGCCTGTTTGTTTTATGAAGTCAGGCCCATTCTATGTCAACACAAAGTTCCATTTTGATGTTTTTAAAGTCGTTTTGGTTAGAAAATAAATTGATAGTAAAATTATTTTGTATTCTGTAGATTAATCCACTGACTACCTATATCAAATTTTTGTGTTCTGACTTTCTGTTAATAGCTTTTTGTAAGTGTGATGTTAAAGGAGATAAGATTAAGAGAGCAAATAAAAATTAGAATTGGCTTGGCGCCCATAGCACAGTGGTTACAGCACCAGCCACCTACACCAAGGCTGGTGGGTTCGAATCCAGCTCGGGCCAGCTAAACAACAATGACAACTGGAACAAAAAATAACCAGGCATTGTGGCAGGTGCCTGTAGTCCCAGGTACTGGGAAGCTGAGGCAAGAGAATCGCTTAAGTCCAGGAGTTTGAGGTTACTGTGAGCTGTGACACTACTGCACTCTAAATAAATAAATAAATACTATAATTAAGTACTTAGGAGTATTTTTCACAGGAAGTGCTAATTTATTTGAATAATTTAGCTTCTTTGTCAAGTACTGGGATATGGTGTCATAGCAACTTAATCTCAAGTTAAAATCAGACTGACAGGCTCGGTGCCTGTGGCTCAAGCGGCTAAGGTGCCAGCCACCTACACCTGAGCTGACGGGTTCGAATCCATCCTGGGCCCGCCAAACAACAATGACGGCTGCACCAAAAAAATAGCCGGGCGTTGTGGTGGGCACCTGTAGTCCTGACTACTTGGGAGGCGGAGGCAGGAGAATCGCTTGAGCCCAGGAGTTGGAGGTTGCTGTGAGCTGTGATGCTACAGCACTCTTACTCAGGGGACAGCTTAAGGCTCTGTCTCAAAAAAAAAAGGAATTCTTCTCTTACAATGTATCCTACCTTTGATTTTGATATAATTTTGAAAATTTTTCTTCAAATAGACACATTTCTCCATTTCCTGTTTGAAAATTTGGCAAAAGACTGAACTTTCTTTTTCAACTTAAGTACTTTGACTTCTTCCTAAAGGATAATAAATCTATTTATTATTTTTTAAATTATTTTTAGTGCCTATGTACATAAATGGTATATTGAAGATGTAAATTACATTGTTTCTGGCTCGGCACCTGTGGCTCAGCGGGCTAAGGTGCCAGCCACGTACACCTGAGCTGGCGGGTTCAAATCCAGCCCAGACCCGCCAAACAACAATGATGGCTACAACCAAAAAATGGCCGGGCGTTGTGGCGGGCGCCTATAGTCCCAGCTACTTGGGAGGCAGAGGCAAGAGACTCACTTGAGCCCAGGAATTGGAGGTTGCTGTGAGCTGTGATACCACAGCACTCTATCCAGGGTGACAGCTTGATGCTCTGTCTCAAAAAAAAAAAAAAAAAAAAATTACATTGTTTCTATTCATTTATAGTCATTGACTTCCTCAAGTGCGCAAAAGTATCTTTCAAGGGAGATCCATCACAAAGGATGATTTTTATGACTAATTATGTCTTGGTAGAAAGAACAACATTATGATTATAACCTTAAATTAAACTAATAAAATTTTTCTGAAAACACATTTCCTAAAAGTTATTATGCTAGATTCTAAAGGTTTCAGAACATAGTAATTTTTTTTTTTTTTTTTTTTTGAGACAGAGTCTTCCTCTGTCACCTGGGCTAGGGTGCCATGGTCTCAACCTAGCTCACAGCAACCTCAAACTCCTGGGTTCAAGTGATCCTCCTGCCTCAGCCTCCTAAGTAGCTGGAACTACAGGCATATGCCACCACACCCAGCTAACTTTTTTTCTATTTTAGTAGAGACTGGGTCTTACTTTGTTTGGGATAGTCTTGAATTCCTGAGCTCAAGCAATCTGCCCTTGTTGGCCTGCCAGAGTGCTATGATTATAGGTATGAGCCACCGTGCCTAGCCTCACAAAAAGTTTTATAATCCACTTGTGATCTTAATGTTCATATCCCTCCATATGGACAAATAAACATTAAAATAATATCCCTCTCAAAAAAATCCCTCTCTTCTTCCTTAAAAAAGTAAATTTCAAGTCTTATCACAGGTTACACTATTCCCAAAAGGAAATCCCTCAAATGGTCTGTCAGACTATGAATTCCTATGCTGCCACTGATATACTATTACTAGGTTTAAGTGTTTCTTAAGTTCAATTTACTGGCAAAATTGATACACTTTTAGGCACTACATTAAGTTGTAACACAAAGACTAAAGTGAAAGAGTGGGATATACCTAAACCAAGATCTAGCTCAGTTGGCCAAGCACTATTAAAAGATCTGGTTAAAAACAAGCTGGACTCACTTTTTTTTGAGACAGAGTCTCACTTTGTCACCCTTGATAGAGTACCATGGCATCATAGCCCACAGCAACCTCAAACTCTTGGGCTCAAGCAATTCTCTTGCCTCAGCCCCCCAAATAACTGGGACTACAGGCACCCCCCACAACACCCAGCTACTTTTAGAGACGAGGTCTCACTCTGGCTCAGGCTGGTTTCAACCTATGAGCTCAGGCACTCCACCTGCCTTGGCCTTCCAAAGTGCTGGGATTACAGGCGTGAGCCACTGCACCCAGCCTATTCAAACACTTTAATAAATCTATAGCTATTTGGTAAACATCCAGTATGGATAGGGGAGAGAAAAGGATAGAATAAGATAATCAAAACCTCTTATGGGTCAATGCTCATCCCCACATGAGTTCTAAATTTGGCTCTACCAAAAGTGTTTCTCTGGTAAATTTCTCAGTCTAACTCTTAGTTTCTTAGTCTGTGAAAACCGATAATAAACCCCATCCCATAGAGTTTTAATGGGGACTGAATTAAATGAGCCAATATAAGGAAGGTGTTTCTTTTTTTTTGAGACAGAGTCTCAAGCTGTCACCTTGGATAGAGTGCTATGGCATCACAGCTCACAGCAACCTCCAATTCCTGGGCTCAAGTGAGTCTGCTGACTCTGCCTCCCAAGTAGCTGGGACTACAGGCGCCTGCCACAACGCCCGGCCATTTTTTGGTTGTAGCTGTTGTTGTTTGGCGGGCCTGGGCTGAATTCAAACCCTCCAGCTCAGGTGTGTATGGCTGGCGCCTTAGCCTGTTGAGCCACAGGCGCCGAGCCAGGAAGGTGTTTCTTATTAGGTATCAATAAATGTTATTTCCTTTCTCCTCATGTAATGTCAAGAAACTAATTAATAAGTAATAAACACAGCAGTCTACCTGGAAAAGATCTGTCTTCATCACCTCCATGAAGAGAAACTCCCTTATTTTCTGGCATATACTTCTTGGTAATGGGCAAGGACATCAGCCGAATATGATGGATGAACGAACGCCAAGTATGAGCTCCAGAAAGCACTGGTTCAGGTGCTAATGGGCTAAAAGGTTGAATCACAAAGTAGGCAGTGAGCAAGATTAATCCCATGGTTATGAGGACCTACAAAACAAACAAAAAAAAAAAACAGGTAAGCCATTAATAATTATCCCAGCAAACAAAATATCTTAATGCCAAGAAAAACAGGCCTCTTCTGCTATTTCCAATGTGCCTTAAGAATTGATCCATTTTCACAAATAAGCTATTTACATTCATTTCTGGAAGCATTTAAAACTTTTGAGCTGGACGGGCATGGTGGCTCAGGCACTCTGACAGGCTGAAGTGGGTAAATTGTTTGAGCTCACGAGTTTGAGACCAGCTTGAGGAAGAGTGAGACCCCATCTCTACCCCAAATAGGAAAACTTAGCCAGATGTTGTGGCAGGCACATGTAGTCCCAGTTAAATGATAGGCTGACGCAAGAGGATCACTCAAGTCCAGGAGTTTGAGTGAGACTCTGTCTCAAAACAAACAAACAAAATAAAAACAAAACATATAGAGCTATGAGGACTGAAAAGCTTACAAAACTTCTACCATACAGTCAGGAGCTATGTCCACCATTACAAAATACACACAAATAGAGTTTAATTACAAACACACAGCTTTTATTTATTTACTTATTTTTATTTATTTATTTTTGCAGTTTTTGGCTGGGGCTGAGTTTGAACCTGCCACCTCCCGTATATGGCTGGCAACCTACTCCTTGAGCCACAGGCGCTGCCTATAAAAATACACAGCTTTTATCTGGGACATTTAATAACACTGTCAAATTTCCCAGCAACACATGGTAACAAGAAGAAAGGCCAATTTATTCCCAGAAAAAGCAAGGCTCAATAGGGAAATCGAGCAAAAATAATGTTTGGGAAGAATGTTTAGGAGTTTGTACGCTAAGTGATTTCCAAGTCAGAATATATCCTTACCTTAGACATAGCTATAAGGAGAGGATATTGGGGTGGCCCCCTCTGAGGTTCATTCTTTTCCAGGAGCTGCCTGATAAATTTTTCAATTGCCTTCTCCGACATGCCACACTGATGCCCTGTCTGTCGCACCAAATCAACAGTCTCTGAAAGTTTGTCATAAATGCTGAGTTCATTGGCAGCAAGATCCATGTCTTCCAATATAAAATCCCTGAGAGAAAGAAAACAAATGTAAAAGAGAAACATGGTTGAAGTACTTCCTCCTCAAAGCTACTACTTTCTTTAGAACAGTGTTTCCTGACCATCTGTAGGAAAGGACCAGTTTTGTGTTTTTCCTATCCATGGCAGACCAATACTTTTATAAAACACAGTATGTTGAGACAATATCAAATTTCTGTACAAGTTTCTAAATGTTACTTAATTGTGGGCTAGTAACTGTTTACAGACCAGTACTGGTTTCCAAACACTCTGAGGAGCACTAGTCTAGAGCACAGTGGATCCTAACAGCGCTCAGAAGCACTACACTCATACAAAATGATTTCTGAAACAATCACAGGAAAGCTGTTACTGGTAATTTACTAAAATAAAAAAAAGGAGTATAAACAGCATTGTTACTCATTTCTTTCTTTCCAATTATAGCAGATAGACCTTTTAGCAACCTGAGAGGAGAAACCTGAGAGGATCCCTAAAGGTGAGGTTTACTGTGGGGAATATACTAATAAGCTTTGTTCTAGGCAGAGCAGGGATTCCAGACAATACAAAAACCCTGGCACAGAAGCTCTTCAGACCTTGCAGCTTATATCCTCATGCTTTTCCACAAATATAATTTTGGATAACAAAAGACATTTTATTTATATTGTATAAATAAAACAACAACTCATTTCAAAATTCAATTTGTGCTCGAGGTTATTTTAAAGCCAGATTTTTTCATAGCACTCCTAGAACAAAAGGCAAAAACTAAAATGGCAAAGTAGAGTTCTCTCTATGCCATTTGTAAAATAAAATTAAAGTTTTTTTAAAAGTTCTTTTTAAAAGTCATTTTTATTTTATAGGAAGAAGAATAGTGATTAGGATTTGTAGTCTCTTCTACTAGGTTTTTTGTCTTTTTTTTAACTACAGAAGGTCCTCTTATTTTGCATACTTCATATCTAACCTCAAAAAGCACTGACATGATACACTCATATTCTTTCCATAAGGAGCTGCTGCCACCTGTAGGGTAAAGGACAACAGCCATGTTGCTCCAGCAGAGAAAAGGCAGCCGGAAATGCCACACTTCAACACACACATCAGCACATCTCTTCCAGCAGTGTGCCTCCCAATGACTCCTTGTTTGTTCCTTTTAAAACCTGGCCTGCACACTGGAATTACCTAGAGAGTTTTTAATAAATGCTCATACTTGGGCCTTAACCCAGATCAATTAGATCAGAATCAGAAGACTTCTAATGATGGATTAACAGGCATGAAATCTAGACTTTGAGAGTGGCACCTGTTGCTCACTGGGTAGGGCGCTGGCCCCATATACTGAGGGTAACGGGTTTGAACCTGGCCCCGGCCAAACTGCAACAAAAAAATAGCCAGGCGTTGTGCTGGACACCTGTAGTCCCAGCTACTCGGGAGGCTGAGGTAAGAGAATCACCTAAACACAGGAGTTGGAGGTTGCAGTGAGCTGTAACACCACGGCACTCTACCAAGGGCAATAAAGTGACCCTCTTTCTCTAAAAAAAAAAAAGAAAGAAAAAAAATCTAGACTTTGAGGGATTGGGGTGGGGGCAAAAAGGAGGGAGGAACCCCCCACACTCAGGTAAAAGGATGGTGTAAACTACAGTTGGACCTTGAACAACATTGGTTTGAACTGCTCAGGTCCATTTATACATACATTTTTTCCAACCAAATGAGAATTGAAAATATAGTATTTGTGGGACACAAAACTCACATACATGAAAGGGCAACTGTTTGTACAGGTAGGATTCCCCAGAACTGACCAGAGGTTTTATGTATGTGCAGATTCAGACATACTTGGGGGGCCCAGAACCAATACCTCAAATATATCAAAAGACAACTACATTTGGAAACATGTATTTTTCTCAACAAAATGATGCTGGCTGGGACAACTGGATATGTACACATAAAGGATAAAGTTGGATGATTCTTTTTTTTTTTTTTGAGACAGAGCCTCAAGCTGTCACCCTGGATAGAGTGCTGTGGCATCACAGCTCACAGCAACCTCCAATTCCTGGGCTCAATTGAGTCTCTTGCCTCCACCTCCCATGTAGCTGGGACTACAGGCGCCCGCCACAACACCCGGCCATTTTTTTTTTTTTTGGTTGCAGCCATCATTGTTGTTTGGCGGCCCGAGCTGGATTCAAACCTGCCAGCTTAGCTGTACATGGCTGGTGCCTTAGCCCGTTGAGCCACAGGCGCAAACCAGTTGGATGATTCTTCATACTATAAACTAAAATTAATCAAAATGGATTACACATATAAACATATGAGCAAAATTCTTAGTAGGAAACATAAGGGAAAAGCTTCACGGTTTCGGACATGACACAAAAACACAAAAAACAAAATAAAAAATAAAAATTGCTGGGCGTGGTGGTGTGTGCCTATAGTCCCAGCTACTCAGGAGGCTGAGACAAGAGGATCACTTGAGTCCAGGAGTTCTGGGCTGTAGTGCGCTATGCCGATTGGGTGTCTGCACTAATTTCGGCATCAATATGGTGACCTCCCGAGAGCGGAGGGCCACCAGGTTGCCTAAGGAGGGGGTGAACCAGCCCAGGTTAGAGACTGAGCAGGTCAAAGCTCCCATGCTGATCAGTAGTGGGATCACACCTGTGAATAGCCACTGCACTCTAGCCTGGGCAACATAGTGAGACCCCATCTCTAATAAAAATAAATAAATAAAAAATAAAAATTAAAAACTTCTCTGCTTCAAATGATACCACTATGAAAGTAAAATAACCCACTGAATGAAAGAAAATATTTGCAAATCATGTATCTGTTGGTGACTAGCATGCAGAATACATAAGAATTCTTACAAACCAATAATAAGACCCATAAATAACATAATCAAAAATAAGGGATCTGAATAGCCATTTTTCCAGAAAAACCATATAAATGGCCAATAAACACATACAAACATAGTAAACATTATTAGCTATCAGAGAAATGGTGATCAAAATCACAATAAAGATAACATTTCACATCTACTGGGATAGCTATGATCAAGAAGTCAGATAACAGTGGTGGTATAGTGTCTCACTGCTGTAATCACAGCACTCTGAGAGGCCGAGGCCGGACTGCTTGAGCTTGTGAGTCCAAGTTCAAGGCCTGCGCAAGATTAAGACTCCATCTTTACTAAAAACACAAAAAATTATCTGGGCATGGTTGTGCATGCCTGTAGTACCAGCTACTCAGGAGGCTGAGGTAAGAGGATAGCTTGAGTCCAAAAGTTTGAGGCTGCTGTTGAGTTAGGATGATGCCATGTCATTCTACCCAGTGTCAGAGCGAGACTCTGTCTTACCCCCTACCAAAAAAGAGGTCAGATAATATGTGTTGATGGGGACATGGAGCAACTGAACTCTTGTACACTGCTGGGGGGAATATAAAATGGCATAGCCACTTTGGAAAAGTTTGACATTCCTCAAGAAGTTAAACAGAATTACCATTTGACTCAGCAATTCCACTCCTAGGTATATACACAAGAGAACTGAAAACAAGTCCACACAAAAACTTGAACACAGAATCGGCGCCTGTGGCTCAACAGGCTAAGGCACCAGCCATGTACACTTGAGTTGGCGAGTTCAAATCCAGCCCAGGCCTGTCAAACAACAATGACGGCTGCAACCAAAAAATGGCCAGGTGTTGTGGTGGGTGCCTGTAGTCCCAGCTACTTGGGAGGCAGAGGCAGGAGGCTCGCTTCAGCCCAGGAATTGGAGGTTGCTGTGAGCTGTGATGCCCCAGCACTCTATCCAGGGTGACAGCTTGAGGCTCTGTCTCAAAAACAAAAAAACAAAAAAAACAAAACTTGAACACAAATGTTAACAGCAGTATTATTTAGAATAGCACCAAAACGGAAGCAACTCAAATGTCCTAGAACTGACAAAAGGATAAAATGTGGTATATATCCACATAACACAGTATTATTGAACAATATGAAGGAATGCAGTAGTGATACATGCTACAAAATGAATGAGCCTAAAATGTGCTAAGTGAAAGATGAGAGTCACAAAAGACAACATATTATCTGACTGCATTTATATGAAAAGCCAACAGCACATCAATCTATAGAAAGTAGATTTCCAGGGGAGGGAATGATTTATCTGAGACCACGCAGTCAGTTCTCACATGAGCCCCATCTGGACCTCACACTCCTTTCAGTAAGCTATTTATGATTTAGCAGCCAAGAGGAGGGATTACAAAGCATTAAGAGCTATACTAACAACAACAACATACACAAACACAAAAATCAAGATGCAGCATTTCTAATTAAAGTTAAGTCAGGGATAGGGTGGCACCTGTGGCTCATCAAGTAGGGTGCTGTTCCCATATACCAAAAGTGGCGGGTTCAAACCTAGCTGTGGCAGAACTGCAAAACAGAAAAATAGCCAGGCGTTGTGGCGGGCGCCTGTAGTCCCAGCTCCTCGGGAGGCTGAGGCAAGAGAATCACCTAAGCCCAGGAGTTGAAGGTTGCTGTGAGCTGTGTAACGCCACGGCACTCTACCGAGGGTGATAAAATGAGACTCTGTCTCTACCAAAAAAAAAAAAAGTTAAAGTCACGGATAGATGATCTCTGGGAAATAAGATTATAGTTACTTTTATTTTCTTTGTGTTTTTTCATATTTTCCAAACTTTTCCTGTACTAATTTTGTAATCAACAAATTTCCAGTTACTCCTAAGGAACACCACTGGGCACAAATGAGTCAGAGATGTGCAGTGGTGCGTGGCCGTGGCACCACAGGGAGCAAGTGAGGCATGATTATGATTTGTCATACATGCTAAGAATGCCTTTTGATTCTCCACGGAGTTGTATTTGAATGTTATAGCTAGAAAAATGGAAGCAGCACTGGATTAGGAGAGGAGAGGGCTGAGTCTTCATACAAGCTTTGCCAATCACCAGTTACTTTCTCTATTTCTGTAGCCAAAAATAAGCTAATTGGATCAAAAGTTCTTTAAATTCTCCTTTAGCTCCAAAATTCTAAGAATCTATGAACACTTCCAGAAGACAAATTCAATTAATTAGAAACTAAAGCTATACGTCCAATTGCATTTCTATTCCTATTCCCACTCTATATGCCCAGGCACTATAATAAACACTCTAGAAATATTATCTCAGTGAACCACTGTGTTCTCATAAGGTAGGTGTGATTAATCCCATTTCACAGATGTTCACAAACTTTACTAAGGCTCAGAATTTTTTCACAAGGTGCCAGGATGTGGGCCCAAGAGTGCCTGACTTCAAGGTTGGTGCTTTTAACCTTTATATAGGCTGCCTCCCTTACCAAGTGTTTTCCTATTCTGAGCGGGTAGTTCCAAAACCACGTTATCCCTCGATCACAACTGAGTGTCTGAGAACTGGAAGGTGACTGACTATAATGATTCCTGCAAAAAGAATAAAGTAATAATTTATTACGATATTTTCCTCATCTGTTTGTGATGACTGATTCTGGAGATAGTATTTTCCTGTTTATATTAACAAAAACATTCTAAGAAAGTAGGATAATATTCATTTAAATGCATGATAATAAATTATCCAACAATACCCACTCAAAATCCATTAAAACTCAGTAGAAGACCAGAAAGGAAAAAACCCAGAAAGAAATTCTAGAAAAAATTCTAGTAAAAGTTGTAAAATGCATCAGTTGGGAGGTAGGAATGCATGCAGGAATCCATGGGGCAGAAGAGAGGATGACATTGATGCACTCCTAGGAAAAACTTGAAGGGGACAGAAGTGCAGGTGACGTGAGACGATCAACTATAATCACTTTTGATGGCCGTCTGGCAAATTCCATAAACCTCTGCCCCCTTTTGAAACAAACAAAAATCCCATCAAACTCCCAGTTTGTATGGAAAAGTACAAGTTTTTTTTCTCTTTTGTTAATTCAAGTATAGAATAATATTACAATACTGAATATATTTTGTGTAAGATGCACATCCTTCTTCCCAGAGATTGTGACACACTTCCCAAGTTATCCATAAGGTAGTAACTTGGGAGATATTTCTAAGAGCACCTTGGGATCTTGGTAATGAGCCCTCCTTTTGGTTTTGGCGAGATCAGTGGTTTTAAACTTAAGGAAGATTCGGAGCTCCCCGGGTATCTGGACACATTTTTTATTATCTCACAGAGGTATGGTATTGGCATGCAGTTGGATATTTTAAGTAAACAACACCAAAAAAAATCTGGCCTCTTTAAAAAAAAAAAAAAATCAACCACAAAGTCACAGCCAAACATCAAGCATGAGGGGATTGAGTGACATCAGCTAAGGCTTAATGGTGATCTAATCTCTTTACCTCCAATAAGAAGATCCAACTCTGGCAGAATTGAACTTTGCCAAAGAGAGAAATCTGGAAGAATGAACTTGATTCTATCAGTGGTTTAGACCTGCTAGAGCAGCAACCCACAGGAACTGTATTAAAGGGCTGCAGTATTAGGAAGGTTGAGAACCACTGTGTTAGAGATTCACTCTCATTTCTCAGGTTACCATTTGTTTATTAACCTGCTGAAGTCACATTTCTGCCCTCTCACCCACAAATATTGTTCTCACTAAGGTCACCAGTGGCTTCCTAAATGTCAAATCCAAAGGATGTTTTTCAGTTATTATCTTATCTGACCTCTCTGCAGTAGCCACTGGAGCACGCAAAAAGCTTGGCATAATTCTCTTGTTCTCTTAACCAAATGCCAGTATCCACCACAGCAGTCCTTGACCTTCTTCCCATTCCCTCCAATACTTTAACCACCAGTCATTAGTGATTCCCATATCTCTTCTCCAGTCTAAAACTCTCGCCAGAATTCAAGGTCTATTGAACTACTCAGAAGACACTGTGATCCAAATTTCACATAGTTCCCTACATGTACTGTGCCTGTAACTGAACTTATTTTTCCCCTTCAACCCATTCCTACTACTGTATTCCTTTTCCTAATAGAAATACTAGTCCTCCAAATTTAAAAACTCTTCTACCTCATTCCCACCAAAAAAACCATCATTAAATCCTCTTGCTTTAACCTCCTATATAATTCTCATATTCATTTCCTCCTCTCTAGCTCTGCATTAATGGTACAGCCAAGGCTCTCAACATCTCTTTTATGAGCCATCACAAAGATACAGGTAATTCTACTCTTTCAGTTCTCCTCCTCCTTAATCCATCCTCTACCCCAGTGTTTTTCAACCAGTGTGCTGTGGTGCATTGGTGTGCCCCAAGAAGATCTTAGGTACGTCCCGAAAATTTTTAAAGACCATTAATTAGGCCAGGTCCAGTGGCTCACGCCTATAATCCTAGCACTCTGGAAGGCCAAGGAGGGCACATTAAGTATACTTTTTTTTACTCTTTTTCTTTTGATCAACACAATTTAAGTGCGCTGTAGAAGTTTAGCTGTAGGTTCAAGAGTGCCATGATGTGGGCAGCACCTGTGGCTCTGCGAGTAGGGTGCCGGCCCCACATACCAAAGGTGGCGGGTTCAAACCCGCCCTCGGCCAAACTGCAAAACAAAACAAAACAAGAAAGAGTGCCATGATGGCTCAGCGCCTGTAGCTCAAGCAGCTAAGGCGTCCACCACACACACCAGAGCTGGTGGGTTTGAATCCCAGCCTGCCAAACAACAATAACAACTACAACCAAAAAATAGCTGGGCGTTGTAGTGGGTGCCTGTGGTCCCAGGTACTTGGGAGGGTGAGGCAAGAGAATTGCTTAAGCCCAGGAGTCGGAGGTTGCTGTGAGCTGTGATGCTACAGCTCTCTACACAGGGTGACAGCTTGAGGCTCTGTCTAAAAAAAAGAAAGAGTGCCATGAGATTAAAAAGGTTGAAAAACACTGGTCTACCCTGTTATACAAACTGGTTCATGTTAAGCACTTTCCAAGACTTCTCATCCTCTGATGAAGCACAGTTTAGCATGGTGGTTAAGAGCACAGGCCCCTGAGGTAGAAAGTTGGATGCAAATTCTAGATTTTTCCACCAACTCTGTATCCTCTCTATGCCTCAGTTTTGATTTATAAAATGGGGATAATTATGCCTATCCTATAATGCTGTTAAAAGGACAGCAAAATGATGTATGTGAAACATTTTTTCCAACATCCAGACAAATTAAATACCTAACAACAACTATTATAAGATGAAATCCAAATTACTTACAATGGCCCTTCATGATCTGGTCACTGCCTACCCATTCTGTCTCATTTCCCATTAAATCTTCCTCACATTCTACACTGTCATACTGTATCACATGTTTTTGCTTTTGTACACAAAATTTCCTCCACCTAAAAAACCTAGCCCCCTAGTAGTTTGTCCAATAAGCGAACTCTTTGACCTGAATGCTTTTGCCTTTTGAACCTTATACAACTCCATCACTTTACATCACATCTATTTCCCTGTCTACCTCCCAAACTAAATTGTGAATTCCTTCTAAGTAGAGATAAATGGAGAAATCAACACAAAAAACTGAGGACAAAGAAATTTACCTCAGACATGGAACTGGATCAATGTTGAACAAATTTATAGAAAGGACCTACAGTGATCATTCTTTTCCCCAACTAGTTGAACGCAACTAAGGTAAGGGTTCACTAATTTTACTTGTTTTCTCCCTTCAAAATCCAGATCCTAGTAGAATTTTTTTTTTTTTTAAATGCTTCAGCCTGATGATAAGGGTTTAGGTGAGCAGGTTAGGAATCCAGCACTTGGACATTTATTTTGGTGTTGAAAAGTTGGTGAGGAGAAACTGGGTTCAAACTTGGTCTTGAAAAATGTAAGCTAGAAAAGGCCTCTTTCTGGTATGCAAGTTGGGCTATGTGAAACTTAGCCAAAACTTAATTGTAGCAAAGTTGAATTGTTATTTTTTTTTAGGCATGTTGTTCCCTAGAGGAAGTTGTGACAACTCAAATTCAAACACATGAATTTATTAACCGAGTAGAGGACTCCACGATGGGAAATTACAAGTGAGCAATCAGAAAAGTCAGAATACTACTAGCACTCGGGAGTTGCCAGTATTATAAGGTGACTGTGACTAAATACTTTAAAAGAAACATTGGCAAATGCCAAGGCTATGACAACTCTCGGAACAGAAAAACTGTGGCCTGCAGGGTTAACAGTCTTCAAATGCTACAGGAACATGAGCAGGGTAAGTTTCCAGGTACTAGGAGGCGATTACAACCAGCTCATTTGCTCCTGTCAATAAACCAAGTCTTACTCCTTTCTGAAACTGGAGATGCCAGGTTTATCATATATCAAGCCCACAGTTTTTGAGAAAGTGTTTCTCCCTTAATTATTAGAAAAAGATGTTTCAAAGGGAGGCAGGGAATCTACTATATATAGAAAAAGAAAAATCCAAAAGCCACAAGGGCAGAAAATCTGAACTTTGCTAGCGCTGCTCGTTTAGGACACTGCTGTGACGCCTGAGAAACAATTCAAGCAGAGTCGACCTCATTCTGCTCTCCCCGGAGGAGCCAAGTCTTAAGGGAGTCGACCCCGGGGAATCTACCAGGGAATACTGCCGGACTGCAACAGGAGAGCGGCTCGGGAAAGGGATTAGCGCAGGGAACAGTGTGACTGAGCGGCGAGGGAGGGGCTGCACGAGGATGTCACAGACCGCCTGCCACAGGGCGGCCTCCCCCCTCCCGGCCTCGGGCCCCAGTCACTCACATGCGGGGCCCGCGCCCCTTCGGGCTCCTCCCGCCTCGGGGACCGCAGCCGCCGGGCGAGGAGGATAGGACAACTTCCTGCTTCCGGGAGCGCAACCCGGAAGCACCCCCAACGCCACAGACGAGGCCGCACTCCCTCCTTCTCTTCTGTTCCGCTTGGGCCAAAAACAGAACGCACGACGTCGCGGCGCGCGCGGGAACTCTCGAGATAACTGGAGAGTACGGGGTCGTGTTCCCCCTGGCGTCCAGCTCGCGCAAACACGCTCTCAGTCTTCTCTACCTGGACCGACCAGACTGCGTAGCTAAACTGATGATTTCAACAAGCATTTACCGAGTCCTCTACTACGTGCCAGGCAGTGTGTTAGGCATTAAGGGATGGCGTGGGAGAGATACATAAATGAAGAGCAGCTCCCTCCCTCAGGGAGCTCCTTCCTTTCCGTGAGAAAGACAAGAAAACAAATCCCCCAAATTTACACTAAGCCCCCTCATTAATATTCACCAAGTGCTTACTGTGTGCCAGGCCTTTCTAAGCACTTTTTATTCATGAAGCCGTATCAACAACACTATGACATAAATTTATTCCCACAACATTTATCCTCTTACAAACCAAACTGAGGTTTATGGAGAGATTGACTTGCTGGGGATTACCCAGTGGTCAACATTTCAACCCAGACTCCTCATCTCACCCTGTCTGCACTGCCAAAACTCTTAGCTGTTTTCTACAAAAGATCTGCAAACAAAATAGTACTAGGTTCAGACTGATAATGCTATAGCTACAAAGGCAGTGTGGTAGTGATGCAGGAGTAAGCAATGAAACAGAATGGAGACACCAAAAACAAACATATATGGACACTTGGTTTTTGACAAAGAGGCCAACAGAAGAGTAAGGAAAGAATAGTACAGCATTTTCAATCAGTGGTGCTGGGTCAATTGCATATCCATGTGGGGAAAAAAAAAACTGCTGGGAGGATGGGGAGCGAAGCCCCCATTCTTGGCAAAGGCAAGCACCCCCAGAAAAAGAGGAAAACAAAAGTAAACTGAGTGAGTCAGAACAATGAAAAGTCAGCTAGTTTAAGCTAGCCATTACTAGCAAGTTTCTTGCCTTTTCTGAAATTCTAGCCTGTTGGGGATACAGCTTACAAACAGCTTGGTCTGTGAGCACTCTGAGAACAGTAATGGCCATAGAAGAGATTATGGCACGTTCTAGAAAGGATACATCTTCTAGGGCATTTCCTGCCCATTAAACAGGCAAAGCAGATATCCATTGTGGAGATTTGCATTTGCCTGGGGCAGAGATCAAGGGAGTAGCTCGAGATGTGATATGGACAAAAGAGCTTATATCCCTTATCACAGAGGAAAATCCTCTGTGGTGGTGATGGGAGGAAAATGCCTCCGTCCCACTGATCCCTCAGAGGAGATTAGCTCCCATGGCGGTTTACTCCACACAGAACTAGCAGAGCTTAACACCGCCCTAGAAATCTGTGTGTGTGATCACAAGCAGGAGGCTCTCCGAATACAAGGCTCAGATTTCAGATATCTGAAGGCTACCCTTAAGGTTATTAATAACAATAGGAGCTAATATGATCAATCAAAGAAACTGCTGACATCTTTGTTCCCTCCCTCATCTTACCCTCTGGGCAAACAGATTTCAATAAAATCAGAGTGGAGCAAACACTCTGGGCCATTGCTGGAATCCCATAACATATAATGGACCCCTGAGCTCTCACTTTTAATTCTACTCTATGTCTCTTGTCTTTGTTTTTGTTTTTGTTTTTTGAGACAGAGCCTCAAGCTGTCACCCTGGGTAGAGTGCTGTACCATCACAGCTCACAGCAACCTCCAACTCCTGGGCTCAAGCGATTCTCCTGCCTCTGCTCCCAAGTAACTGGGACTACAGGTGCCTGCCACAACACCTGGCTATTTTTTGGTTGCAGCCGTCATTGTTGTTTGGCGGGCGGGGCTGGATTGCAACTCTCCAGCTCAGTTGTATGTGGCTGGCGCCTTAGCCGCTTGAGCCACAGGCGCTGAGCCTCTCTTCTCTTTCTTTACCATCGCTTCTAACTCTGTTTCTTCAGTCAATCGCTGCCAGTTTCCACAGGTCTCTGACGCTGCTTTCTGGGTGGGACCCCGACAAAAACAAAACTTAAGACCTACCTCACTGACTACACCAAAATAATTCTAGAGATGTTGTAAATCTATATGAGAAAACAAAAACAAAAAAACTTTACAGCTCCTCTGTTCAATACTGCTGCCATCAAGTGACTACAGAGCGCTTGGAATGTGGCTAGTCAGAATTGAGATGTCCTATAAGAGAAAATGGATATGCTGAACTACATTAAAATCAGAATCTTCTAATCATTAGAAAGACAGGATTAAGTGGGCAGCACCTGTGGCTCAGTGAGTGGGGTGCCGGCCCCATATGCCAGAGGTGGTGGGTTCAAACCCAGCCCTGGCCAAAAATTGCAAAATAAATAAATTAATTAAATTTAAAAAAAAAGACAAGATTAAGAGAATAAAGACTAGCCATAAGGTGAGAGAAACCATTAAAGACCTTCTGTCCAGGATATATAAAGAACTTCACAAATAAGAAAAAGCCAAATAGAAAAATGTGCTTTAGATCTGAACACAAAAAGATGAAATAACAAAGAGGATATCTAAATGACAAATACACCTGTGAAAAAGCATTTAACTTCATTAATCATTGACTGTTTATGAAATGACTACTGAGATATCATTATACGGGCTTCAGAATCCCAGTTAGAAAAACCGGCAATACTAAGTGTAGGCTAGGAAGCAGAGCAACAGCAATTCCCAGAGGCTGCTGGTGAGCTTGTAAATTGCTACAGCCACTTTGGAAAACAAAGTGATGTTAATTTCTAAATTATACATGTTACGAAGCAATTTTAATTCTAGGTATATATTCCCTCAAAATTTACCTGCAAATGCACTAAGATAGACAAGAATATTCATAGCAGCTGCATTATTTGTATCAGCCACAACCTGAGCATTTCAAATGCCCATTAACAATTAATTATAAATATAATGTATTTATGTAATCATGCCACAGTATACTACCAGCATAGAAAAATAAAAAAATAGGCAGTACATAAATAGGCAGTGAGATATAGCTCACAAATATAATGTTGAAGAAGCCAGACACAAGAATACATACTTTATGACTCTACTTACATAAAATTCAAAAACAAGGAAAGTGAGCAGTGCCTGTGGCTCAGTGAGTAGGGCGCCAGCCCCATATACCGAGGGTGGTGGGTTCAAACCCAGCCCCCGCCAAACTGCATAAAAAAAAAACAGCCGGGTGTTGTGGCAGGTGCCTGTGGTCCCAGCTACTCAGGAGGCTGAGGCAAGAGAATCGCCTAAGCTCAAGAGCTGGAGGTCGCTGTGAGCTGTGATGCAACAGTACTCTACAGAGTGCGAAAAAGGGAAACTCTGTCTCAAAAAAAAAAAATGTGGTTACCTTTGGGGAAGAAAGAATGAGTAATGACTGGTAGGGGGGCTTCTGAAGAGGTGGAAATATTTTATATCTTGATTTGACTTGACCCCTCATGGCTTCTGGCTAACTCTTGCTTATTTTCTGGCTCTCAACTCAGGCAATATAACTCCAGAGGAAACTTCTGAGTTTTTGAAGCTGCTCTGGAGCAATCAGAACTCAGGAAGCACTTTGTGCTTATTACAGCCCTCATTTCTCTCTTTGGTAGGTTTGTGTTTGTCCATCTCTCTAGAATGTGAATTTTTTCAGGGCAGGGCACTGTATATATGATTCACATCTGTCTCCTCAGTGCCTAATGGAGCTCCAGGAAAAGATTTAGGGAGAAAGTGGCCTTGGAGTATTCAGATATTGGGGCCTAGGAATGGCACAATCCTCCCAAGATATACAGTAAGGAACTACATAAAATCCAGAGACCGGCAGCTCAAATAACAACAAATGATTAAGACTTTTCCATCCAGTTCAAGAGCCACAAAGCAGGCATGAACACAATACTGCAGGAGGTACAAAATTAATTCTACTTTATGTTAGCACAGTATTAACTTAAAATGTAATTTCCTGTTCATTACTCATTCAACAAAAGCTGAGCACCCTATGCTCAGTACTATACAAGGATAGTGAAAAGATTAAGGCGGTCCAAGTTCCTGTCCCAAAGAGCTCACTGTCAAGTTCATCTTTACAACATTGTACATCCTTATTCTCACTATACAATTAAGGACTTTAGGGTTGAAAGGTGGTTAAGAGCACAAGCTCACCAGGTGAGGTACTTTGAGCAAGTTATTTTATTTCTGTAAGGCTCAGTTTCCACAAAGTAGAATGGGAATGGTAGTATTTATTTTATGAGGCTTTGAAGATTAAGCATAAAAATAGACAAAGACCTTAGCATTATACCGAGCACACAGTAAGCTTTCATTTAGCTATCATTAAGTGGCGTGCACAGCATTTACAGTATGTTTACTTACTTCACTTCACTCTTGTCCTCCCTCCAAACTGCTCGCAGCTCCTCTACTTTGCCTGTTCTCCTAGCACCCCGCGCAAACCTAACACTTTGCTGCAACCAGCCATCGTTAAGCCTGGCTCTTGCTCCAATCCCTCTGATCTGCATTCTTCAGTCTCTCCCTTTCCTTATCTACCATTTTCTTTCTTGTCTCTCCCTCTCTTCTCTCCTGAGACTCCTTACTTTTGCAGTTTGGAGGCTCAAATTTGCTGTATGGTTATGGAAAAACAAGTATTTAAGTGCTGAGTCTGTTTCACATCTTAAAAATGGGGCTAATGCTATCTGCAGGATTGCTTTGTGGAATTTTTTTTTTTTTTTTTTTTTTTGAGAAAGAGCCTCAAGCTGTCACCCTGGATAGAGTGCTATGGCATTACAGCTCACAGCAACCTCCAATTCCTGGGCTCAAGCGAGTCTCTTGCCTCCGCCTCCCATGTAGCTGGGACTACAGGCGCCCGCCACAACGCCTGGCCATTTTTCGGTTGCAGCCGTCATTGTTGTTTGGCGGGCCGGGCTGGATTCGAACCCGCCAACTCAGGTGTACGTGGCTGGTGCCTTAGCCGGTTGAGCCATGAGCGCCAAGACTGCTTTGTGGAATTAATGAGATACAGTGCAAGCGCTACATAAGTCTCTTAGTGTCTTCAGTATCGCGCAGTTCTACTCCCTTTCGTTCCCTTCCTCCTGGTTCCAGTCCAATGGTGGGCTTAGAAATTCCTCCAATTGAACGGTAGGAATTAAGTCCAATCAGAGTGCAGCCTTGCTGGCTGTTTCCGCCTTCCTTGTCTAAACGAACCAATCAGGCCGTTCCGAGAGTGGCGCGTAGCGCCGTTTTGGAGACCACGTTGGATGGAGCTCGCCACTTTTCTACCTCCTTGCGCCCAGCGTTTCCATGCCTCGCACTCCAGATTCGTAGCCGTGGAAGAGGGAACCGTCTTCTTTCTGGTCCCAGCCCCTCAAACTCGTGCATCAAAGGGGTTGAACGGTAGATGCCGGAAGTGCGCGGAGCACCTGCGTGTCCGCTGTAAATTGACGCCGGAAGTAGCAATTGCTAGAGAAACGGTCCGCTCCTCTCATTATGGCGGCAATCCCCCCAGACTCCTGGCAGCCTCCCACCGTTTACTTGGAGACCAGGTGAGGGGGTCGGGCCTCTGGGAATGGGCTGGTGGAGGCGACTAGGACCCTGGGCTTCTTCGCGGGGCTTGGTTTCTGGAGCGCTCCTCCGAGGGGCCGGCCTCCACGTGGAGGGGCGTGGAGGGGACCGTCCCCAGACACCCCCATCTGTGAGGGGACCATCACCGCCAGGCCAAGCTCCGCATGGACTTGCGCAGAGACCTGAGCGACAGCTCCCTAAATGTCCTCCTCCCTCCGTTCTGTTTGTTCATTTAATAAGCGTTGTAACGAGTCCCCAAGCCAGGCACGTTAGGGTCCGAATTCTGAGGATACTGAGACGGATAAAACACAGCCCTGCATTTAGGAGCCTACGGTATAGTGAGAGAGACAGATATGTGTATATTTGTGTTAAGTAATATAGTTATATAAACAAACTACTACGGAAATACAGGAAGAAGCCCATTTTCCTTTCTATCAAAGAATATGATAACCAAACTGCTAGTACCATGCCTCTGAGGTATCATCCCATTTAGTTTAATTCTCCCAGCTACTCAAATCATGAAGGTATTATTTCACCTCCTCTCCCTCCAGTATTAGCAGGGGAAATGCCAAATTGTACATTTATGCAGTTGGTAAGGGGGAGAACCTTGTTTGGAGCCTAATCTACATGCCCCACATGCTTGGTTATTTAGCCCCATTTATTCCATTACTTATTGGAAAGAAACTCGAAATGAATTTTCCAAAGTTGAACAAGGTATTGTGCTCAAAAAACACAATTTGCTTTGCCTCTCCTCCTAGCACCCCCCAAGCAAACCTTTTCGCTTTAAATAACAACAAAAAAAAACCTTAAATAACTAGGCCGAGCAAGGTGGCTCACACCTGTAATCCTGGCACTTTGGAAGGCCAAGGAGGGTGGATAGTTTGAGCTCACAAGTTTGAGACCAGCCTGAGCAAAAGTGAGACAACTGTTCCTCCAACACCCACCCACCCCCACCACCCCATCTACTAATATAGAAAAACAGGGCTCGGTGCCCATAGCTCAGTGAGTAGGGCGCCAGCCACATACACTGAAGGTGGTCGGTTCGAGCCCAGCCTGGGCCTGCTAAACAATGACAACAGCAACCAAAAAATAAAAATATAGCCAGGCGTTGTGGCAGGTGCCTCTAGTCCGAGCTACTTGGGAGGCTGAGGCAAGAGAACGCTTAAGCCCAAGAGTTGAAGGTTGCTGTGAGCTGTGACTCTACAGTACTCTATGGAGGGGGACATAGTGAGACTCTGTCTCAAAAAAAAAAAGGGGGCGTCCTACCCACTGACGCCTGCCCCATATACCGAGGGTGGTGGGTTCGAACCTGGCCTTGGCCAAACTGCAACAAAGGAATAGCCGGGCATTGTGGTGGGCACCTGTAGTCCCAGCTACTCGGGGAGGTTGAGGCAAGAGAATCGCCTAAGCCCAGGAGTTGGAGATTGCTGTGAGCTGTG
>CAUYON010137187.1:0-10063 GCA_963573935.1 Arctocebus calabarensis | reverse complement strand
GTCTCACTTTATCGCCCTGGGTAGAGTGCCGTGGCGTCACACTGCTCACAGCAACCTCCAGCTCTTAGGCTTAAGCGATTCTCTTGCCTCAGCCTCCCTAGTAGCTGGGACTACAGGCGCCCGCCACAGCACCCGGCTATTATTTTGTTTTGCAGTTCGGCCGAGGCCGGGCTTGAACCCGCCACCTTCAGTTTATGGGGCCGGCGCCCTACTCTCGCTGAGCCACAGGAGCCGCCCAAAATTCTCATTTTATAGATGAGTTATCCAAGACTCAAAGAGACTGGGAAATATGCTCAAGGTCACACATAACTAATAAATGGAGAAGGTGGGATTCAAGCTAGAGCTATCTAATTCTAATATATCCAATACTCTGTGCTGCCTCCCAGATGTAAAAGTCTAAATAGTGGTTATCAAACAAGTTTCCATCAGTTTAGTAGGAGACCCAAAAAATGACTACATATAACCAAACTATTAGCTCATTTATCCGAACTAAAAATCAAAAAATATTTATTTCAACTCTTATACACTACTGATCAGACTGTAACAGATACATTTCAGGACAAAATTTGGAAACATTTAACGAGTTTTTAAAAACCATACACCCCTCCAATCCCAGGAATAAAGTCTCACGAAATAATCAGAAATGTGCACAAACATGTATATAGAACACCCAGGGTTGTGTATAAAAGAGAAAACTTGCAGGAAAAAGATGACACCTAAATATCCCACCATAGAAAATTGGTGAAGTAAATTATACAACATGTATGAAATTACTGCACAATACTCAGTAAAAAATGACATACATTCATAGTTATAAGCATAGAAGGCTATTCACAATTCATTGTTAAGTGAAAAAAAAAAGTGTATATTATAAACCTGAAAAAATATATCCAAACATATTGTCATATTTTTCAGTTGCTTGCTAAATTTTATAATGCAAGAACTATTTTTATGATCAGAAATGAAGAAGTTTGAAATCTCAACCACTGGTTGAGAATATACACATATTTTTAATTTATAGCCCCTAAAAAGACTTTAGTTCAGGTATATATATACATATACATACCCATATACACACTACATTTATAATATAAATATTTTTAAAATTTGACAGAAATAAAGTTATTAAACTTTTGTCACCTAGTCCAAAAAAAAGAGTAAAGTTTTCTGATCTAATGTATGCAAGCATCTAGCTAAGCATTTTACACATGAATGATAAAAGATTTTACACATTACAATTAATTTATAATGTCTGGTCTAAAGAAAGCAGTGTTGTGCATCAAGTTTGTAAAATTTTGTTTTCAAAGTCCTTTGGATGCATGGGAACACACTGCCATCTGCTGGGGATTTAACTTTACATGTCAGATAACATTTTCTCCATTTATCTCTATGTATATAAAACACTGAGTTAGACATTGTGGGATCTCTACAAGAAAGCCAAAATTCCTTCTGTGTTTAAAAATACAAAGCTCGGTCTGGCATGCTGGCTAGCACTTAGAATCCTAGCACTCTGAAAAGCTGAAGTGGAAGGATCACTCCAGCTCAGGAGTTTCAGACCTACTTGAGTAAGACCAAGATGCCATTGCTACTAAAAAAATTAGAAAAAAATCAGCCAATCACTGTGGCACGTGTCTGTAGACACAGTTACTAAGGAGGCTGAGGGGGAATAGCTCAGGCCCAAGAGTTTGAGGTTGCAGTGAGCTGTGATGATGCCACTGCACTCCTTCCTGGTCAACAGAGTAAGACTCTATCCAAAAAAAAAAAAAAAGAAAGAAAAAGAAAAAGAAAAGAATTCTCTCTAAAGAATTCTCTATTTAAGTACTCTCTCTAGACTCTTTGACATAGTGGTACTGCTATTATAATTATCATCATCATCATCATCCTGAAAAGAAAATAAATAGCTCCATCTCATTTACAGAACTCAAAAGCACATTAAGCTA
This sequence comes from Arctocebus calabarensis, assembly GCA_963573935.1. Classification (NCBI taxonomy): domain Eukaryota; kingdom Metazoa; phylum Chordata; class Mammalia; order Primates; family Lorisidae; genus Arctocebus; species Arctocebus calabarensis. Next base: position 8,123 of record CAUYON010137187.1, on the reverse strand, counting down.
CATTAAACAAAAAAAATTTCCTACAACCTCTTTCATATAATTGCATTTAGAATATGGATGTTTCCTGAGTTAAAGAACCTGACGTGCCAATATCCATTCAGTACTCCAGAATAACCAAATATACGGTCCCTAGCCTCCAACCGTAAGACTGACTGAAGGGCTACTTTCCTCCCTCACTCTTATGCTCTGTCCCTGGCTACAACTTTAACGGTAAAGGCTCAATCCCTTCTTTGTTACTCCTCTAAACCCAAATGTTTTTCCTTTTTAACCAACTTAGTAAATCTTCTTCAGAAGATTTCTTCCTGTTTCCTCTAACCATTATCCCCAAAATATTTCCACTATCCTAACTATTGAACAGAAATATTTAATATTTATCATATCTGTTATAGTGATAGAGATCAGTGATCTTTGATGTTACTATTGTAACTGCTTTGGAGTGCCATAAACTCTATCCACATAAGACAACAAACTTAATAAATATTGCGTGTGTTTTCACTGCTTCTACCATTTTCCTTTCTCTTTCCCTCTCCTAGGACCTCCTTATTCCTTGAGACATAACAATGTTGAAATTAGGTGAATTAATAATCCTAGAATGATCTCTAAGTGCTAAAAGTAAAAGGAAAGGTTATATATTTCTTACTGTAAATTAAAAGCTATAAAAAACTAAGCTAAGTGAAGAAGGAATGTCAAAACTGAGATGTGGGGTGGCGCCTGTGGCTCAGTGAGTAGGGTGCTGGCCACATATACCAAGGCTGGAGGGTTCAAACCCGGCCCCAGCCAAACTGCAATAAAACAAACAAACAAACAAAACAGCCAGGCGTTGTGACAGGTGCCTGTAGTCCCAGCTACTCGGGAGGCAAGAAAATTGCCTAAGCCCAGGAGTTAGAGGTTGCTGTGAGCTATGACACCACAGCACTTTACCAAGGGCGATAAAGTGAGACTCTGTCTCTAAAATAAAAAAATGAAAAGAAAAACTCAGATGTGGCAAAAGCTAGGTTTCTGTGACAATTAGCCTAGCTGTGACTGCAAAGGAAAAGTTCTTGAAGGAAGTTAAAAGTGCTACTCCAATGAACACAGAAATATTAATATTATTAATTTGATAGAATACAAAAACAGCCGTAACACTCCCTTAAGTCAAGGCTTAATTCAGAGCAAGGCCCCAACTCTCTTCAACTCTATGAACCTGAGAGGTGAGGAAGCTACAGAAAAAATAGTTGGGAGCTAGTCAAAGTTCATTCATGCGGTTTAAGGAAAGAAGTAATCTCCATAATATAAAAGTACAAGGTGAAGCAGCTGCTGTTAATAGAGAAGTTGCAGCCAAGTTAGCCCAAAGAACTATCTAAGATCACTGATGAAGGTGGCTACCCTAAAAAACAGATTTTTCAGTGTAGATGAAACAGCCTTCTATTGGAAGATCCCATCTAGGACTTTCAGAGCTAGGAGTCAACACCTGGCTTCAAAGATTCAAAGGACAGTATGATTCTCTTGTCAGGGGCTGAAACCAATGTTCATTTTCCATTACAAAAATCCTAGGGCTCTAGGAATTATGTTAAAGCTACTTGGCCTGTGCTCTACCAATGGAAAAACAAAGCCTGAAGGACAGCACATCTGTTGATAGTATAATTTACTGAATAGTTTATTTTAAGTCCACTGTTGAGACCTATTGCTCAAAAACTAAAGATTCCTTTCAAAATATTACTATTCAGGCTCGGCGCCAGCCACGTACACCTGACCTGGTGGGTTCGAATCCAGCCCCCGGACCCGCCAAACAACAATGACGGCTGCAACCAAAAAATGGCTGGGCGTTGTGGCAGGCGCCTTTAGTCCCAGCGACTTGGGAGGCAGAGGCAAGAGACTCGCTTGAGCCCAGGAATTGGAGGTTGCTGTGAGCTGTGATGCCATTGCACTCTATTCAGGGTAACAGCTTGAGGCTGTCTCAAAAAAAAAAAAAAAAAAAAATATTACTATTCACTGACAATTAGTGCTCTTGAGTACTAATTGAGTAACTCTGGGTTACTCAAGAGTACTAATGCAGTCTCTTCCGGTCGTAGGCGCTTCAGCAGTCAAGGGTCTTGGTGCAGACATAGCCAAGTCCAAGAACCACACCACACACAACCAGTCCCGAAAGTGGCACAGAAATGGCATCAAGAAACCCCAACCACAAAGATATGAATCTCTTAAGGGGGTAGATCCCAAATTCCTGAGGAACATGCGCTTTGCCAAGAAGCACAACAAGAAGGGCCTGAAGAAGACGCAGGCCAACAATGCCAAGGCCGTGGGTGCACACACCGAAGCTATCAAGGCCCTTGTAAAGCCCAAGGAGGTTAAGACCAAGATTCCAAAGGGTGCCAGCCGTGAACTCAGTCGACTTGCCTACATCTCCCACCCCAAGCTTGGGAAGCGTGCTCGTGCACGCATTGCCAAAGGTCTCAGGCTCTCCCGGCCAAAAGCCAAGGCCAAGGCCAAGGGTCAAACGGAGGCCCAATCTGCTGCTTCATCTGTAGCTCCAGCTTCAGGTCCAGCTCAGGCTCCCAAAGGTGCCCAGGCCCCCACGAAGGCTCCAGAGTAGAGGCCTCTGTCTGCCATGAAGACAAAAGGACTGGTGTGACCTCTAGGCTGCTGTCTATGTGGGGCTGGGGTCCTCCTGTGCTATTTGTACAAATAAACCTGAGGCAGGAGTTGTTAAAGAAAAAATCCTTCAGACCCTGCAGTGAGATCTCCGAGAATGGGGTCCCAATCTGCATTTTAAGCAAACCTTGATGATTGGTGTGTTGAAGAAGCATAGCAAGCCAGGTGAGGTGGCTTGTGCCTAGAATGCCAGGACTTCGGGAGGCTGAGGCCAGGAGTTTTGAGACCAGCCTGGGCAACACAGTGGGTTTCTTTCCCTACTAAAAATAGGGGGGAAATTGCCTGGGCGTGGTGGTGTGCACCTGTAGTCCCAGTTGTTTGGGAGGCTGAAGTGGGAGGATCACTGGAACTCAGGAGTTGGAGGCTGCAGTGAGCTGTGATCAGGCCACTGCACTCCTGCCTGCTGGCAGTGTGAGACCCTCTAGATTTATAAATAATAAAAAGTGTATCTTCTGTTTTAGAAACAGAGTCCCACTGTGTCACCTTGGGTAGAGTGCCGTGGGGTCACAGCTCACAGCAACCTCCAGCTCTTGGGCTTAGGTGATTCTCTTGCCTCAGCCTCACAGTAGCTGGGACTACAGGCACCTGCCACAATGCCCGGCTATTTTTTTTTGTGGCGGTTTGGCCGGGGCCAGGTCCGAACCCGCCACCCTTGGTATATAGGGCTGGCGCCCTACTTGCTGAGCCACAGGCGCCGCCCAATAAGTATATCTTTTTTAAAAAGCACAGTGTTTTCCTCCCCGCCCCCGAAACCTTTCAGATGGTGTTGGGAGGGGGCTCCTGTGAGTCTGGGGTCAGAACGTGGGAAATGGAAGAGACAAGGAGACAACCTAGTCTGTTGTCAGAGATCGGGAACCACGTGTTTTCTGATACCTTCTGCTCTGGGTTTCTCATTTGTTCCCTCCTGATTCACGCAGGGAGAGAGAGGTGTGCTGGGCCCCTTAGCTTCTCATCTCGGTCCCTCCAAAGCACAGAACATGCTCTTTGGGCAGATCCTGCCTCTATTCCTGCGACGGGGACTCCCTGTACCTGGGCACCAAGGCCCCCGCACCCCTTCCTTCTCTCCCCTCGCTGAGACCCCCTGCTCATTCTTTTCACTTTGGTCCAATAAGTCTTGGGGGAAATCTCTTCCATCTGGACGTTTGAATGGCTGTGATGAATTTTTGTTCCATGGACTTCGCTCCACACCCACCCCTCACATTTCTAAGCTCTTTAATAAAGATTTGAAAAGGAACAGTTTTGATAAACAGTGCTTCCTCATCCTGGGCTTTAGTGAGCTTTGTAAATAATGCATCAGACCAGGGTCGATAGCTTATGGCAAACAATTTAAGATTCCTACCAGAAGATCTGTTGGAAGAGGTTGCCCTGCACATGTCTTAATTATTCACAAGATGTATAGAGTCATAAATCATTCACTGAAGGATAATAAATGTCATGAATATTCCTGATGAGATTGTCTGGAGTCTGCTTTCAGGCCGAGAGGACGGCCCTCCTGAGCAATCACACTTCACCGTGGTGCAGTGGCACTGAACTGGGAGAGACCTTGCTCTCTCCTCTTGTCCCCAGAGGACACTTGGCAAAGCCTGGAAGCACTGAGGTTATCCCAGTGAGGAGGAGGGGCACTCCAGACTAACTAAACATCCCGCAATTCCTAGGATCTCCCCCCAGCAAGGGTTTACCCGCCCAGATGCTGCTGAGGCTGAGAAACCCTACCTTACTGATGATGCAGTTGCTATTGTCATCAAAACCTGCTTTAGAAACCTATTTACCCACCCAAAGATATTTATGAACTTCATCTGTCTGCCCAGTCCAGTGCCGGGCTCTGGGGATGTGGAGCTGAGGAACAGGGACGTTTCAGGGGAGGACGCCGCTCAGGAAGGGGTGGGAAAGAAACCCAGGTGGTGTCGGGATGGAGATGGAGCCTGGGAGGGCACCCGAGCCTCGGGGCCAGGCTACCCTGAGCAGGCCGTGCTCGGATGGAGCCCTCGAGTATGAATCAGAGACCATGGAGGGCCTGAGGGGTGGTGGGGGTGCTCGAGCCGGGGGACTGTGTGATGCTCGACTGGGGGCTGCGAGCCCCTCTCTGTGGCTGGACTGGGGAGCATTCGGGCCTCTGGCTGGGGCCAGAATCCTCCTCTGCAGAGGTTTTGTTTCTCAGGCAGTTTAAGGGATTGACAGCATTTTAAGAGATCTTTGCCGATATTGTGGTGTCAGCTGGGCCCCGGGAAGCAGGGCACAGCACCTCCCACGGGCACCTCCAGGGCACATCTGAGAGACTCATCTTCTCCCTCGGACGAGCCTGGCATGCACCCTTCTCTCGGGGTCTCTGTGCACCTGCACCCCTTCTGCTGGTGTTGGGGTGTGTCCTTTCCCACTCAGGGAGTGAGTCAGGCAGAAAGATGTAAAAGTTGTATTTGGGAGCAGTGCCTGTGGCTCAAAGGAGTAGGGCGCCGGCTCCATATGCCAGAGGTAGCGGTTTCAAATCCAGCCCCGGTCAAAAACCGCAAAAAAAAAAAGTTGTATTTGGATGGAACATTGTACGCTGTTTTTCAAAAAATTGCTGCTTGATCCATTATATGTCCCAGAGAGTTGAAAGCAGGGACCTAAAGAGATATTTGTATGCCCATGTTCACAGCAACATTGCTCAAGACAGCCAAAGGGTGGGAAACCTGAGTGTTCCTGGGTGGTGAGTGGAGGAGGGTGTGGAATAGCGTTTAGCCGGAGGTAACAGAAAGAACATTCGGACACTTGCTACAGTGTGGAGGGACCTTGAGAATAGTGCTCACGTGAGGACAAACTAGTGTGTGATTCCCCTTCTGCAATGTCCCTAGAATGGTCCAGTTCTCAGAGAGGACGTGGGACGGTGCCCGGGCTGGGAGGAGAGGGCAGCAGGGAGTTAGAGTGTGTTGGATGCAGAATGTCCCTTTTCAAGGTGACAGTCTGTGGTCCGACGGTGAGGATGGCTGCACAACAGTGGGAATGGACCCTCACCATTGAGCTGTGCACTGGGAAATGGTGCAGGTGGTAAAGCTCGTGTGATGTGTGTTTTACAGCTGAGGGGTTTGAGTAAAGGAGACTAGCTCTGGGGAAGGTGGAGGCAGGATACGCCCAGAGAAAGGAGAAAGCAGAGGACAAGGGCGGACGGTTCCAGGGGCGCCACTGCAGGGGTGTGCGCTGAGTTCCTCCTGGTGCTGACGGAGGCCAATGTCATTGCTGTCCCTGCGGGCACGGGCCCCCGGCGAGCAGGGGGTCCACAGACCCTCTGCATGTTGTGAACACGGGCGGGCGCTGTGCCATGCACTCCTTGGTGGGATTTTCTGTGGTTACTGTGGTCCGTGGCTTTTAAGACTGATGCAGGGATGAGGGGTGGGGGGCAGCTGCGAGGTGAGGAGAGGATCCCACTGGGAGGAGGAGAAGCTGGTGAGAGGGAGGAGCTGAGCAGTATCCCAGAAGCCCTGCTAGGCGGGAAGGGGAGCGTCCAGGCGGCCCCCAGGGTCCCCTTGTTGGTGGCTGAGCTGCCCGGGCAGGTGCACTGCAGAAGGGAGGGGCTGACGAGCTCCTTTCTGGACGCTGTGGCTTCAGGTGCTGTGGGGCCACCTGCTCTGCTGCCCAGCGGGGCGTGTGGTTGGAGCAGGGCTGGGCTGCAGACAGGTGCAGGGTGTCAGGAGCACAGAGCTGAGAGAGGGTCGCTTCTACACCATCCGCCGTGTGCTTCCTGGCTGTGCCGCGGAAGCATGTGGGCATGCCGCCCTGTCTACCTGCCGTTCAGGAGAGCTCTGCCGCCCTGTCTACCTGCCGTTCAGGAGAGCTCTGCCGCCCTGTCTACCTGCCTGTTCAGGAGAGCTCTGCCGCCCTGTCTACCTGCCGTTCAGGAGAGACCTGCCGCCCTGTCTACCTGCCTGTTCAGGAGAGCTCTGCCGCCCTGTCTACCTGCCTGTTCAGGAGAGCTCTGCCGCCCTGTCTACCTGCCGTTCAGGAGAGCTCTGCCGCCCTGTCTACCTGCCTGTTCAGGAGAGCTCTGCCGAGCATCTTACAGGAACTGGACGTTCCCTCCATCTTGCTGGGAGTGAGGCTGGAAACTGGGCCCAGCTCAGCAGACACAGGCCCTGAGTAGCAAGTAATTGTTTCCCCTTAAGCAGTTGTTTCAGGTTCCTCCTCGGGCTTGTCTGGATAAGGCAGGTCGGGGGCAGATGCGGAGGTAATGGAATCTGGAAAATGGGGGCCCTGTAGCAACTCGTGGGGGCTCCTCGCCATGAGTCATACTGTTCCTACAAAACAGAGAGACGCTGCCCGGCTCCTGGCCTGGTTTTTAGTGTGACACGTCTGTGACTCAAATCTGCTAACACTTAGAAGCACAGTACTCAGTTGCCTCATGAGTTTTGTTTTTTTGCCAAAACTTAAAAGAGAAAGTTTGCCCTGGTTCACTGTAATTCAGGCCTTTGGGCTCACGGGTCCAATGAATCAGGCAATTTGAGCCCATTGGTCCAAAGCTCGTGGAGCCTGTGGGCAGCCGGGAGGATGCTGGAAGGATACTGGGAGCTCGCCCGGACCACGTGAGCAGCAGGTCCCACGCCCGGAGGCTCAGAGACCCTACCTCAGTGGGGTTGGCCAGGATGGGGGCTGCTTCCCTGGCCCCACCCCCAATGGAAAGGCTTCTAGAGGGGCACGGAGAGAGGGGTTACTGTGGGTCGTTGCTGTATCCCCTTCTTGTGGTCTTGTGATCTGGACTGGTCACCACAGTAAGACTGAGACAGACTGGCCCAGGAGGAGAAGCTGAGTCGTCTGGGCAGCAAAATGCTCCCTAGGAAATGCTTTCTAAATGCAGGTGTTGGGCAGCCATGGGGGCCTGGGAGCCAGCAGAGGGGGACCTCAGCTCGATGGCGTGTCATGGGGGTTCCTTGTCATCCTCCCGCCTTCTGCCGCACCCTCTCTGGGCTCACTTCCTGCAGAGCTTCATCTTTCTCACATTCTTCCATTTATTTTATCTGTGATTCATTAACTGGCAGGAGTGTCTACGGCTTGCTGCTATTGATGTGGAAGCCCAGTCATGGTCATCGGTCAGTCAATTCTGTGATATCTTAAGAGGAGATCTCACGTGTAAGGAGGAGCCACAGTTGAAGGAGAGCAGGGAAGACTCAGCGGGGAGGACTCAGAGTGGGGAGGAGTCAGAGTGGGGCGAAGTCAGAGAGTGGGGAGGAGTCAGAGGGAGAGGGAGGAGGACTCAGTGAGCAGGAGGAGTCAGAGTGGGGAGGAGTCAGAGAGTGGGGAGGAGTCAGAGGGAGGAGGACTCAGGAGCAGAGAGGAGTCAGAGAGTGGGGAGGAGTCAGAGAGCAGAGGACTCAGAGGGAGGAGGACTCAGAGCAGGAGGAGTCAGAGAGTGGGGAGGACTCAGAGTGGGGAGGAGTCAGAGTGGGGCGAAGTCAGAGAGTGGGGAGGAGTCAGAGGGAGAGGGATGTGGAATCAGGGAGAAGGAGGGTTCAGAGTGGGGAGGTGTA
>CAUYON010137186.1:0-21056 GCA_963573935.1 Arctocebus calabarensis | reverse complement strand
CCCCACCTCCCTGGTTCTGCGTCTCCTCCTCTTCCCCCAGTTTCTCCTCCTCCCGCCCCAACCACTCCCCCCGCCCCGGCTGTTTCCCGCCGTTCCTGTCACTTGTGTCAGGATGAGAAGAAACGCCTTTACCAGGAACTCGGATCTGTTTTTGTCTAAATGTAGCTCTCGGGCTATTAAAAAAGGAACCTCCTGATTGCTTCGACATTTAATAAGTCAATTAGAATCTATGCGTTTGGAGAGATTCGCCGCGTCCTAGGGCCGCTGTCGGGACCCCAAGCGACCTGGAGCCCGGGTCCCCAGGCAGGGCGGTCCAGCAGACGGGGGCTGGGCAAGCGGGCAGGCGGCGCTCGGGGCGCCCTACGGTGCGCGCAGCGACTGGCCGGGGGTGGTGGTGAAGTATCCACCCCCAGCCCGCGTGAGGATCCGCGGGGACCTCTGCGGCTGTCCTGAGGGGGACCCCCGGCCGAAGGCCACCAATTCCTGGCTCGGAAACGCCTGCAGAGGGCACTTGCCTCCAGGGGCTAGTACTTAAGAAAGTTTGGTTCCTTGGATGTAGCCAGGCATTTGTGCAAGTTTAACAATTTGCTTCTAATTTTTTTCTTGTAAAATGTATTATCAATCGGTTGCGCACTTTCCCATTCCATTGGTGCTTTCTGGGCAACAGCTGGACATCCTCCAAGTCAGCGATGCGACTGGGAAAGGTGTTGCGAGTACAATACCAGAAAGGGAGAGAGTGGGTAGGGATTAAAAGCCTCCACCATTAGCGGCGCAGTTACACAATGGCAGCGCGCTAAGTCTCGGCCGAGCGCACGTGCGCCGGAGGCTTCCCAGCCCCGGGTTTCCAGAAAACTCCGCCGGTGGAGCCTTCACCTCACCGCCCTCCCTTAGTGGGTCTGTTTCCCCGGGGAAGGGAAGGTGGTTGTGGGTGCAGGGCACACTGGGTAGAGATGGAAGGTGTTAGAGGGGCCCAGACCGCCCGCCTGCTGAGTGTGGGATTATCGCTGCTCTTAAGCAAATGGTTTGATTTCACAGAAGGATCTTTCCCCAAGCAACATAACTGAAATGTGAACGTTTCTGCTAAAATACAGTCAGGAAAAAGTACAATGTCATGTCAAATAGATTTAGGCAGATAAGATGAGGTATTTTTCCCTTTTCCCCTTCCCCTTGCCTTCTAGGAGAAATTTAGGTTCCTCTTTTGAGAGCAACTCCCAGTGCTGAAATCCCCACCCCCGCTTGCCTTAGCCTCACCCGCCCCACCTGTGGTCCCGGCGCTGCTGGGGGGCGGGGGGCGGTTTAGCCGCCATTTCTGGCTCATTGGAAACTCGAGGAGATTTTATTTTTGCAAGAATATTTTGGTATAAAACTATCTCTGAAAACAAAATCTTGGTATGGTGAAAAAAAAGAAAAAAAGAAATTATCCTAATCACGTTATTTTAAGTTTACATGAACTCTTTAAACATAGTCTTTTACACGATCAAAAGCTACACTTTTTTTCTCTAAATATTAGTAGGATCCACCTTCTTCTCCACCCTAACATATGCAAATACTACCATCGGGGAAGCCTTGCTAGTAATTAATTTATCCTTTTTTTTCTTTTGCAGCTTTTAGCAGGATGGTCACTGGATCCCTTGAGTGACATTGCTGCCACCTGGCTGTGTGGCAGCCCAACCTTAGACCCCAGCACGCTCTTGGGGACAGTAGCTATGGAACTAGGGCCTGGCTGGCGTTTGGGTTCATGAGATCTGACAGTTAAGAATAGGACACTCATGTGGTCATTCATTCATTCTTGCAAAGTTCTGTGTTAAAATTATTCTGGGTATCCCTCCTTCTATGTTAACAATTTTTACAGATTTTTAAAAGCTAAAAGAGTATATTGACTTTTTAATCTTTACTGAGCTTTTCAAGTAATGATAACAGGATGAACTCCTTGGATGTCTCTGGCCACCAGCAACATGTAGAGCATGCCCTGTTGTGCAGGGACTGGGTGCAGGACTACCCTCACCCTGCCTGGAGAACCCACGACTTAAAAACAGCCCAAGTGAGTGACCTGTGGGTTTGAACCCTGTCTTTCCAGGGCCAGTGTATTGTGACTATGGTCCAGGCACTCGGACCTGCTGTCAAAGGCAAAATAAAGTGTGGACAAGGTCATAGGACTCCTTAGCTTGTGGGGATGAATCACTTAGTCACTCTACTTTTTTTGTGCAAAATGAGGTGATTAAGCTACATGGTCCCAAACTCTAAAACCGTGTAATTCTGTCATTGTTACCAAAAAAGTTTGAAACAGTAAAATTCAGTGTTTCTTGCAAAAAGCTGAAGATAATTTACTTGAAGTCATCACTATAAGTTTCAGGCAAGAAGAGGTGATATAATTAAATTAAATTTAATTTCTTCCTTTGGTAAGTGAAGAAGTTTCTTCTCTCAAAGTTCCAAGAAGCCAAAAAGATAAGAGACAAAATTAGTAACAAACTATATTCTACTGGCAAAAAATAATTTCTTTTGCTAGATTCGATTTAGTTTGGTTTTCTTTTTGAGAAAACTGTATTGAATTACAGGAAGAAAACCAAGCAGAGAGAAAAAAGGTTGAATGTAGTCCTCATTGCTGGACTGTGTGTCAGTGTCATGAGGTGGGCAAGTTATTTTTTCAATTTATAAATAGTATAAAGTTCTAGTGTTTCAATTGCAGGCCTTTTTCTCCTTTTCCTATGAGGCATATATTTAATTCCAGGTTAATATTAACTGCCTTTGAGGACTTCTAAAATAAATATATATTCACAACATATTTTAAAATGTTATATTTGTTAAACCTTTATGTTAACCTAGGAAAGATTCACCCTTCTTAGATGCCACTAAGGACATTCATGATTTGTGGGAGGAGGTCAAAGTATCAACACAAACAGGAATCTGGAAGAAGTTGATTCCAACTCTCATAGTGATTTTGAGGGGCTGAAGATTTCAGCAAATGAAATAACCGCGGATGTGGTGGGAATACCACGTGAACTATAATCAGCAGTGGAGCCTAAAGATATGGCTGAATTGCTGTAATCTCATGACAAAACTTTAAGAGATGAGGAGTTGCTACTTAGGGATGAGAAAAGCTATTGATTTCTTGAGAGGGAATCCACTTCAGGAGAAGATGCTGTAGACACTGTTGTGCTCATTGTTGTATCCTGACTACAAAGGATTTAGAATATTCCACAGATTTAGTTGATAGAACAGCAGCAGGCTTTTCAAGGATCAACTCCAATTTTGAAAGTTCTTCGGTGAGTAAAATAGAATCAAAGAGCATTGTATGCTACAGAGAAATCTTTTGCAAAAGGAAAGGTCATTTGATCTTGTCTTATTTTTAGAATTACCACTCCAGCCTTCAGCAGCCACCACCCCAATAAATCTGCAGCCATAGGCATCTCACCAGGACCCTCCTGCACCAAAACGACTGCTACTCAATAAAGGCTAAGATGACCATTAGCATTTTTTACTAAAAGGTATTTTCTAATTGAAGTTCATGCATTTTCAACATAATACTAACGCACACTTAATAGACTGTGGCATTGTGTAAAGTAACTTTTAAATGTAATAGGAAACCAAAAAAAATTCATGTGACCTGTTTTATTGCAATATTTGCTTTACTTTGGCAGTCTAGAACCCAACCCGCAGCTCCTTCAAGGTGTGCCTGTGTGTTGTTTTCACTGTATATGTAATCACTACTCTAATACATGTATTAAAAACACTTATTCAGAAATTATCATATTAAGAATGATAAAGATCAATTCTCACAGTATCACATTAAAATTTGACTGATATCTTGATCAAAATATCATTCATTTGGCAGGTGGCAATGGAGGATGATTGCTGTCCCTGCAGTGGGGAGAGTGAGAAGAGATTCCTACTTTAACAGGAATACTTTACTTTATAGGCTGTGTTTTTAAATTGCTATAACTTTATTAAAATTAAATACATTTTAATTGACATGTTTTTTCACAGTTGACCTTACAGTGCATTTTCATTATAAAATAGTAGCTGGACATACAGAGCAAGAAGTAAGTGCAATTGGGTGGCACCTATGGCTCAAAGGAGCAGGGCACTGGCCCCATATACCAGAAGTGGCAGTTTCAAACCCACCCTGGCCAAAAACTGCAAAAAAAAGTAAGTGCAGTTTGCATCATTCAGAATCTTTGAGACTTGACTTTTTGTCTAGGCATGGCTTTTACTCAATGTCACTGGTTACCATGATGCTACTGGGGATGTAACTAATCTAAGTTTGCAACCCACAGGGACTGTTTTAAAGGGCTGTGGCACTAGGAAGGTTGAGAACCACTGGTCTAGACTGATATGGCCGTAATTGATTGGTGTGATTTTTCATGGCATTTCTAGTTGAAATGTTAGCTATAAAAGTCAATTTTCTAGGGTGTTTTGCTAAAATTAATTGATAGCCATTTAAAGGGATTGATAGTACCCATGATTTGTTCTCACTCAAACCTTGATGAATATTTCTAATGGTGAATTTCATGTATATACCACAATATGAAGTTTCATGTTTATTTTCAGCAGATTGAAAACACAGAGTGGTAGAAAATAGTGAAAAGAAATTTGTATCAACTCCAAAGTTGTAGCTTTCATCAGGCCCAGCTATCTAGTCTACCTAGGCATATCTCTATCCATCTATCTATCATCTATCTATAATTTGTTTGTATAAGAAGTGAAAGGGCTCATTATACTTTTACTTTTATGTGTACCATTATGATTAGCAGATTTGTGAAAAAATAGCCCTGTATGAAAGGGTTTGGTGATTTCCTCCATCTTGTAAAATGGATTCAGTTTTGAGAAACTGTTATATACTGGGTCAGTGTCTACTCTTCTCACAATCATACGTAAAATGAAAAATGAGATCAGTTATACAGATGTTTCCAAATGTTTAGCACATGTAGAAATTCCATCTGGGCCGGGTGCAGTGGCTCACTCCTGTAATCCTAGCACTTTGGGAGACTGAGGCAGGTGGATTGCCCAAGCTCACAGGTTCAAGACCAGCCTGAGCCAGAACAAGACCTCATCTCTAAAAAAATAGCTGGGCATTGTGGCCAGTGCTGGTAGTCATAGCTACTTGGGAGGCTGAGATAAGAGAATCACTTGAGCCAAGAATTTGAGGTTGCTCTGAGCTTTGATACTCTGGCGCTCTACAGAGGGCGACAAAGTGAAACTCTGTCTCAAAAACCAAAAACAAAAATGAAATTCCATCTGAATGTCTGGCTCTGTGTTTTACAATGTGTTTTTTCAGAATTGACCCTAAGGATATGCTTGTAGTAACTTATGTGTATCCCTGAGAAATATAGGTGGAATTTAATTCGAACTGGATCTTAAATGTGCTAAGGATGTTTGTTATTTAAAGAACCTCTGGTTAATTTACTTTTGAAACAAACACTTTATGAGGGAAAAAGATATTCCTTATGATGTTTTTTAAACCTAACTTTCTTTTTTCTTTTTTTTTGGCTAGGGCCGGGTTTGAATTCACCACCTCTGGTAAATGGGGCTGGTGCCCTACTCCTTTGAGCCACTGGCACCGCCCTAAACCTAACTTTCTTTATGTCACTATGTAAAGGACTTTTAAAATAATTTGTGAATGTTTTCGAATTATTCACATGATTTCTTTACATTTTATTTTACAATCGTTATTTTAATGTTAGTCTTTAAGTTTTGATAGCAACATAAGAACATTAGAACAAAGATCTTTTCGCTTTTGTGGGATTCTGCATTACCAAGTTTATTCATAGCAAGTAGGCTTGAGCTAACTGCTGTTCAAGAATGATGCATTATTATTACTGATCCTATTGTCATCATCGTTATTACTTCCATGAAATCTTCTTTGAGGGTCACAGAGAATCATCTTCACATTATATAGGTATTCATCCTCTTTCTGTACACGCTGTTCTTTCCCAAAAATGTTGACAGATATCGATCAGATCAAATACATGCGTCTCAAACACATCTGAACCGACATACACTTACATAGACACACACAGAGATACCTATACCATGTAGACACACACAGACACAAACACACAGACACTAACAGACATGCACACACATGCAGAGACACGCACTGACACAGACACATAGACACACACATGCCCCGTTTCCTTCACAGCTCTCATGTGACTTAGAGGCCTTTGGTTCCTGTGGCTGCTCCTAAGAACTCTCTGTCTGCCCTGGTGCTGGTGGGGCCCACAAACCTTGTTTGGGGATCAGCTCCCCGCCCCCACCCCAGCCCACACATACTCAGTGAATCAGAAACTGGCTTTTAAGAGATCCTCAGGTGACTGATGTCACATTCAAGGTTAGAGGCACTAATTTAGACTATTCTAAATGTCGATTTCTGGGAATGATGAAGAATTTCTGCTTTCTTTGCTGTCACTTTTGGAAATTTCACAGCACACAGGCCTTAACCTGCCATTCACTGTAGACAAGGTCACAGACCTTCATCTCTCTAAGCAGCTCTTTTGTCTCCTTCTTTTTTCCTTTTTTCTTTTTCTTTCTTTTTTTTTTGCAACAGTCTCACTTTTGTCACCCCCAGCTAAGTGCTGTAGTATCACAGCTCACAGCAACCTCAAACTCTTGGGTTCAAGAGATTCTGTTGCCTGGGACTGCAGGTGCCCACCACAACGCCTGGCTATTTTTAGAGCAGAGGTCTCACTCTGGCTCAGGCTGGTTTTGAACCTGTGAGCTTCGCTTTCTTTCCTTCCTCTTGTGTTCTGGGCATCTGCTTCGTTTCCAAGACTAATGACTTATGCGATCCGTTCAAACCATGACTAAGTCTTCATGCTCGGGTTGTAGCTGATCTAAAAGTTAAGACTGAAAGATTTAGCCATGATTTTTCTAACAAGTATTAGGAAGCTCAAAGGTGGCTTAAAAACATATGTAAAGTAGGCAGGGGATTAGCGGCACCTGGTGCCAGTTCAGCAGCTTGACAGTCAAGGCCACCTCTGCGGTTCCAGGGACAGTCCCTCCCAGCCACAGCCTGGGGGTCCTCATGGCTCCTCGCTACCTGTGTCAGTTCTCCCAGGCTGTAGCTTTGCTGTGGGTTTATTCCACCATCCAGGCTGGCCTGCTGACAGGCAGCATTTTGTCTTCCAGGCTTATAAGTTATTGGACTGGAAGAGCCACGTCTGGCCCTCAGGGAGAGCACCTCACCTCATCCAAATCCTGGGGTATGAGTGGGAAGTAGTGTCGGGGTGGAAGCTGGTCTGTCAGTAGGGACTTTGCTGGGAGGGCTGAGAATAATCAGGGCAGGATCCAGGGTGACATCCTCATAGGCAGAGACAGGCTGCTACAGACCACACGGTGGCCATCCTGGGGCCCTTCCATATCTAGGCCCAGAGGCTGCACAGAGAGCAGGATGACCTTTGGTGGAGAGGGACAACCTTTGGGGGGAGATGACCTTTGGTGGGGGCAGAAGGGAAGGAGCCCTGAAGGGAAGGGCTCTGATTTGCCACACGTCAGAGGGACACCTGCAGGTCTGACAAAAGGGCCTGGTGCTGCTGCTCATGGGAGCCTATCTGTGGGGTAGGTGGTGGCCTTTGGGCTAATGCATACATCGTCTTTTATCCCGGAAGCCCAAGCCATCTTGGAACCTAGAAGACAAAAGCTAAACCCAGGGTGTGAGGAGCTGCGGGATGCTATGGACCTGCCTGCCAGCACTGGTTGACCTAACTAGGAACTGCTTGCTTTGTGCAGAAAAAGATTTCTACTTGGTCAACCACTGCAAGTTGGGTTTCCCGATGCAATCGGTTTCCCAATGCACTCAATCTAGTGACAGTCCTTTGCGTGCCAGGGAGTCGACCTGCTGAGCAGCTGCAGAGACTTGGCGATATGACTGTGTGATGCCAGTGAAAACGGCAACTTAATCTCATTCTTCATATGAAAGAGCATCTGGTGACTGCCTGTAAAAAACGACAACTCACACTTATCTTTTGTGTTTTTCGTCAGGAGCCAAAGTGTGTCGTTTCTCAGGCAGCAGGGATTTTTGTCCTGGAAGTCTCTGTGTAAAAATCTGTGTTGGTCTCTCATTGTTGAGTTAATTGGTAGATCATAGAACACCATGCAGGAAGCACCCGGCATCTGAGCGGGAGCCAGAGAGTTCTGGGATTAGGTCCCAGCCCTTAATACACAACTCCACTTTATTTATTTATTTAGAGATAGAGCCTCAAGCTGTCCCTGGGTAGAGTGCTGTGGCATCACAGCTCACAGCAACCTCCAACTCCTGGGCTTAAGCGATTCTCTTGCCTTAGTCTCCCAAGTAAGTGGGACTATAGGTGCCTGCCACAATCCCCAGCTATTTTTTGGTTGTAGTTGTCATTGTTGTTTGGCAGGCCTGGGCTGAATTTGAACCTACCAGCTTTGGTGTATATGGCTGGCGCTTTAGCCATTTGAGCTATAGGTGCCAAGCCCACTTTCATTTTTAAATTGGGTTTCTGCCTAATATTACACTTAGAATAAAATGGAAGAGTTTCACGCTTTACAGAAAGATGGAATTATGGTTCTGTTGTGGCACCATTAGAGAGGCTGAGTCACTGAGACGCACAGGTGCTGAGGGGCAGAGTCCAAGCTCTAGACTCACTGTCTGCCATGCTCACCTCCGCGTGTCTTGAGACAAGGGGACTCAGGGCTACCTGGGTGAAGGTGAAGGAGGGCAAGGCTGCATCTCTCTGGCCTCCTGGAAAAGCCATGAAAAGATGAGGTGAGAGCCTGGAAGCCTGGCCCCTCAGAGAGCATGTGCTGGCCATGGAGCTGGAGGAGACAGGACAAGCAGAATAGACCCCGGGCTGTGTCCCTGCTGCAAGTTGTCACTGAGAGAAGAAGGGATGAGTGTGCAGAGCTAATGCTGTCTCGTATGTATTTAACGTTTCCTGCTTATTTACTTCTTATGTGATTTATGAAAATGCCTTGGTCCAACATGGCCTCCTCTTCCTTAGCGAGGGTCGTGTGCCCTCAGTGAAGCATCTGTGCAATGGATTATAAGGAGAAATTGACTCAACAAGTGTGTCAATGCGGGGCACTCTGCCACCGCAGCCTCCTGCAGTTGCCATGGTAACTGCTGTTAATTTATCCTTCCTGTTAGATGCAGCTTTAATTAGCATTAAATTTTGGTCTTTCTGCTGACCATGATGCTTCGATCTGGGGATTTTATAGCCAGCTATCCCTCTGCTGAATGTAGAGTTTTCCCCTCTGAATATTTTTACAGGATACAGTTAGTTATTTTGCTGTGTCAGTGGCTAGCTTTCACTAAGGCACTCCTGTGAGCACATGGGATGATACGGTGATTTTTTTTTATCTCTGAATGTGGTTAAATAACACCAGTAGCAGGAAGAGCACATTTTCCCTGTAAAGTGCACACAGTTGGCCTTTGCCTGGGCACATCAGGGCTGCCCGATTCGCGTCCTACAGGCCTGTCCCACACCTCCCCGCTTGCCTGTCTCTTTGCACCCCCACCCCAAGCACTGATTCCTAAAGCTTTTATACATTTTTAACAGAACAAAACTCATCTGTTTTGCTTGAGGGGTTCTACAAAGCACTTCCTGAGATCAGTATTTTCCCTTGGTAGGCCCAGCTCACAGTCTGATTGGAATCCACATTGGGAGAGAGGAACCAGTTCAATGAAGAGCACAGGTCTTTTTCTGATGTTCAAGATTTCCTTCCTCTTTCGACTACAACATCTCTTTAAATGATTCCTTAAAAATTTCAAAATAACAAGAAGAAAAATGCATTAATTTCTCTAATAACTGACTTGATTGAATTCTGTGGGTTGATTCCCTTGGAAGCAGGAGGTCGTCCAGTGGCCTGGGATTGAGGCATTGCTTAACTTCCCAATTTTCTTTTAGGTAGTGGCAGTTACAGAAAGCATTTTGTTCCTAGCAGAAATGCCCCTCACTCCCACAAAGGTAAAGTTTGTCACAGAAAAAGGGAAGCTGTCCCAACGTTAGTGTTAGGGATTGATCTGCTGTGGACTTGCTCACAGTCAACCTCAGATCAGACATGAGAAATCTCAATCTTAACATTTGAGGGTGACATATTTATAATTATGACCCCATCACCAGACTGACTTCATTTCTGAATTTAGAGGAATTGTGACTATGTTGGTTTGTTGACCACCCTCCTAATATTGGTATATTTTAATCAACTATCATAGTTAATAATAACCTACATTGGCTCAGCGCCTGTGGCTCAGCGGGCTAAGGCGCCAGCCACGTACACCTAAGCTGGCGGGTTCGAATCCAGCCTGGGCCGGCCAAACAACAATGATGGCTGCAACCGAAAAATGGCCGGGCGTTGTGGCGGGCGCCTGTAGTCCCAGCTACTTGGGAGGTGGAGGCCAGAGACTCGCTTGAGCCCAGGAATTGGAGGTTGCTGTGAGCTGTGATGCCACAGCACTCTATCCAGGGTGAAAGCTTGAGGCTCTGTCTCAAAAAAACAAAAACAAAACAAAACAAAAAAACCCTACATTTATTGTACCATGAAAGAAAGAAAATATACTTCAAGAAAGTTATCTTAAAAATTCTGCCTTTATTTCAAAGCTCTAAGTGCCCCAGTGTTCTGCTTTGTCCCTCAGCCCTACAAAGGGCTAGGGTGG
Source organism: Arctocebus calabarensis (assembly GCA_963573935.1). Classification (NCBI taxonomy): domain Eukaryota; kingdom Metazoa; phylum Chordata; class Mammalia; order Primates; family Lorisidae; genus Arctocebus; species Arctocebus calabarensis. Next base: position 10,435 of record CAUYON010137186.1, on the reverse strand, counting down.
CAATAAACAGACACCTTTGGCCATAAATTTAGCAACAAAGTCTCTATAATGTGCTGGACTGAGTGTTTGTTGTGCCCACATGCACTTAGCCTGCTGTGACTCAGTATATTTCTGACAATGAATATACATGAAATGCTGGAAAACAATTTCCCTTTATGAAACTAGTGACCATGGGGAATGCATTCTGGTCGTATTAAGTGGTTCTTGGTCTCTGGAAATTTCACTGGAGATAAGTTCTAAGGTTATTTTAGATTCCTGTGGTGGACCTACAATGGGGTTATCATGTGAGGATGGAGTGAGGGGGACTGGTCTGTGGGAAGGGAAGACGTGTGGGCCTGGATGGTGAGAGTGGGCTGCTGAGAAGCTCTGGGTGGCTGAGAGCCCCGCCGTGGCCTCCTGTAGATGTCTCTGCTGTCTTACACATTTTGGTGAGTTTCTTTTCTAACTAACTAGACTTAGTTTTCTTGTTTGTAAATAGGAATGAAGAATGCTCACTTCTTTGTGCGAAGCAGCCAGCATGAACTGACACAATACCTTCTGTGCAGGGCACTGGGGCTTATTTTGCTAAGCGTGCTCCTCAGACGCGGGTGTTGGCGTGGCCTGGGAGCACTGGCAGTGCAGGGGCTCCAACAGCCAGGCTGTGCTGTTCCCACTGTTCCCACGTACACTAAATGGGATAGGAGAGATTAAGGTGCCATTCCTGTCTAGGAGCTCGTATTCAGGGACAAGTGCGTGTACTGAGAGGAGCCACAGTTTAGAGCAGAGACAATACATACTGAGCAAACAAATTATGTTGTTATGTAGTTTTTTGTCTTGCTGGTTTCCTATGAAATGATAGCTGGGAAATACATTTAAAGTAAATTTCTACAACACAGATAATGGGCTATTTTCTCAGGTGCCTGGGAACTGGCCAGGGAGAAGCAGCTGGGCCAGGCAGGTGCTGGGACGGCAGGAGGGGGCGGGGCAGAACTAGGGCTGGGGGTGGGGGCTCAGAATGGGGCCTAGACTAGCTGAAGACAATCAGCCCACACTCCACCCTAGGGCTGCAGCAGAGCCTGGCTCCAGGCAGGAGGGCAAGGGGCACAAGATGTGGGGAGGTCAGTGGGGTGTCAGTGACAGGCATGAGACCCTCGCTGGGGCTTCATCTGAGAGCCCAAGTAAAGGGCTGGAGGGCAGCAGGCAGGCCCTGGTTTGGCTCACAGCCCATGCAGGAGGTATTAACCCAGCCTCAAAAGACAAATGTGAGCTGTCTGAGCACTGTCTGGGTCTGGTCCTGTCAGCCTGATGCCACAGGGGCAGAGGGTGTGATGTGGACTCTGAGTTGAAAGGGGCTGGAGAGAGGGCCTTGGAGGCTGGCGTCCTACCTGCCAGGCTGAGATCTTCTGCCAGCATTCCTGGGCTCATGGAATGGGTTTGCATGCAGTGGCATTGGCTATGCTGGGCTGGACACTTGCTCAACATACACCTGTCCAGTTCCCATGGCATCAGTCTGGGCACTGGTATGTGTCGGGGAGGTACTGTCATGAGCAAATAGAGAAAAGCTGTACTCTCATGGGAATTAATTCTGGCGAGGAGAGAAGGAAGATGAGCAAATCAATCAAATACAATAGATAGATGATGATGAAATGCCATGGGAGAGATGGAGCCATGTAGAGGGGGGAGGGCTGGGGCTCCCGGGGCGGCCCCCAGCCTCAGCGTCCTTACCTAAGTCTCAGGTTACTGGTTCAGGAGCCAGAGGCAGAACCAAAGTTTAATTCTGGAGGTGTAACAAGAAATTCAGCATGTAAATGCAACAAATAAAAAAGGCCCAACATGAACCTGTCAGAGAAGGTCTAGCAGGCCAGGGAAGCGACATCGTGAGTCTGCATGTTCGCCCACACTGCACAAGGAGCGGAGTCCAGTCTCCACATGAGGCTTGTTGCAGGGGCCTGTGAGTGCCACTCAGTGCAGGGGGTCCAGACCCCAGTCTCGAGCTTCAGAAACTGACTGCTGCACATTTCTGATGAGAGCACACAGATATTTGTGCTTGTAAACATTGGGAATTTAATTCAGATGAGAAAAGAAATTGTGGAAAGGAGGTATACAGTTAGGGCTCTAACTGGTTTGGGCTTGTCATCAATCTGGCTCTTACAGCATCTGTTAAAGTCTCTATGGACAGAGGTAGCACTTGGAGCAGTTCAACATGCATAATGACCCCCATCCCCATGAAGAGAGTCCAAAGAAAACAGCAATGACAAAGCCTTGTCTGAGGAGGCAGCAGGACCAGCAGAGTCTGCCCCTTGACAGGGGCTCTGGGCAAAACGGGCTCTTTCTTCCTCCTGTCCAGCCAGGTGGCCAGGTCCAGAGTTCAACCTCATGGGCCCGCAGAGCCAGGTGGAACCTGCTTCTGCCCCAGACTCTCTTGAAACAACCACTGTCTGTGATGTAGGGACTGAGAGGCTGGTGGGCTGCAAGGCTGGGAAGGCCATTCCTGCTTAAGGCCTCACCTGTGCCGTTTCCCAAACAGAGGCCATGCCTTGGCATTGGTCTGTAGCCAGTGCTAGCCAGGCACCACTTGCCCCTGCACCCAGGCCTTTCTGAGGGGCCTCTAAGGCCACCCCCATGGGATGCTGGGACAGCTGGCCCTGTGCTGTTCACCTGGTCACGCTGCTGCTTTGGTTTTGGTTAATTTGTTCCCAAGTGCATTTGTTTAATGTTTAGCCAGATTTTCCCCTTGGTCTTTTAAGAAAAGGGTGTCTTTAAATTTAGGAGAGGAGAAAGGAGGAGAAATTATTTTTTTAAAATATAAAGTTGAGGTCATCCTTACCTTCAATAGTGAAGCTTGTCACAAGTTTTCACCGTAAGGAGCTAAGGAAAGTGATATCGAGATTGGCAGGATGTAGGTGGGCATCTGTCCTGCTGAGGAGGCCAAGGCTTGCACAGCCCAGGCCCCAGCACAGTGGCCTCTGGTGGGGGGAGGTTTGAGGACAGCAGAGTGTTTTCTAGCCCACCCCTGTGGAGTCTACTGGCTTTCTGTCAGTAGCAGACATATGCATCTGTCAGCACCTCTGTGATGAGGGTTGAGATGTGAGGTGACAAGCATGTGACGAGAAGCCTGACCAGAAAGGCAGTGCCCTAATGGCTCGGACCTGTCTGCTTGCTCCAATGTTTAGCTGAGTGTGTGAAACATAGTGGACACTCAAATATTTTTAAATGGCTGAATCAACGCCTTTACTCCATTTAAGCATGAGTAGAGATTTTGGGTCATTGGGGACAATTTTAAGTCAGAAAGGCTTTTAATTCTTTTCAAATCAAAACCAGTTAGGTGAAGTTGAAGGCTCTGTCCAGATATAAAAATCTATTTAAACAGAGTTACAATGGTTATTGTAGAAAGATTGTTCAGAACTACCAAATTCATCAAAGTAGCATTATTCCAAGAGGAAAAGTGTGGTTGGGTTGAGACTACTGGCAAGTATTCACCAGAAAGATACCAGAAGCCCAGAACCGTGCTACCTGTCCCAGGAACAAGACGACGTTTCCTGCACGAATACCAAATGACACCTCACACGTAGATTATGGCGTGTGCTTTCTGTGTTATTTAATTGCATTCAAATAGGAGTTTGACTCATTGCTGAACAGATTTCCTGGCACAGACATCCCAGGACATGATGTACAGTGGCTAAAGAGACCCTAGGTGCTCCTTGGCCACCCAGTGTGGGTCAGTCTGGCTGAATAGTGAAGAGTGAACGTGTCTGACTGAGTGGGTCAGGTGAGGATGTCTTGGGGCAGAGAGCTCTGGGCACAGAAAGCACAGCTCAGCCTGCTCGTCTAGCCCAGTGGCTTTGGGTATCTGGGGGTCCCTTGCTCAGGTGGGACTTTGGTCCTCCTCTGTCACTAATCAGCTCATGAGCCTGGGCCAGCACCTGCTTTCTCGGCCTCTGCCCTCTCTTGCAGCTGGAGGCTCCCAGGCACTCAGTGCAGGCTCAGGGTATGATTACGACTCACCACTCTCCCACATCAGGGGTGTTTTTCACTTTTCGGCTAAATTACCTTCTGTTGTGGAGCCAGAGCTGGTGAGTTTGAGGCTTTAGTTTAATGTTCATGTTTGATAGAATAAAGCACAGAGCCTCAGCAGCTGCTGGCAGGGACTGGTACTGAGCGACAGCAACAAGGATGGCCCTGGAGGGGCTTCCTGAGTCAGACTCTGAGTCTTTCCGTCCTTGCCTGGGCACCTGAGGCCCAGGTGGGAGGGCTTGGGGTATCTCACTGCAGACACAGCTGCCTGGCAGGGCCATACCTTCCACAGCCCCTCACACTCCCGCCCGCTGCTCAGGAGCACCTCCGTGTTTTTCCCGCCATTGCCTTTTCAATGGGTGGGTTGCTTGTGACACACTAGATGTGTCAGAGGCAGGATGTGGCATCAGGCCGACACCTAACCCATCTCAGTATCAGCAAAAAGTGTTCCTGTCTTTGTGAAAAAAATTTTTGCCTTTTTATGCTCTGGGATTCCAGTTTTCTATTGCCCTATAGCTTCTCAGCTTCACCACAAGAGATAAACCTTCAAGGAAGGTAAAGCCTGGACTTAAAATACAAGCCACAGTTGTAATAGAGATAATACAAGGAAGCAAACACAGAGGAGCCTAATTTTTATGTTGCTTTCAGAATAGAACCACCACCAACTGCTTGCAAACCTGGCCAAGAAAAAGCCAAGAAAAAAGCCTGTTTCAGCATGTAGAAATAATAAAATACATATTTCTCTCTGCCTTTTTAGAAAGGAATCAGCTAGTCACAGTGTAGTAGCAGTACGTTTGACCACTTGATATGCCGAGTAGTGGGCGTGTGGCCCGACAGAAAGGGACGCCAGGCCCAGGCACTGCCCACATCCCCGTGTGTCTTGTGCCCTGTGAGTGGCACACCCATTGAGTGAGTAAGTGTCCTTGGTCCAGGCTTCCTTTCATCATCAGCAAAATGTAAGGATAAGCCCCTTAGCCACTCAAGGTCAAAAACAAATCTGCAGTTTTCATCATAAGGTGCCATGGTTTCCACTCTTCTTCCTTGTTCACGTTCTTTCATTCTCCTGGTGCCCAAATAAAGGCAAAATTCCATGATCAGTTTTGCATGGTGGGCCTCGGGCCACTTTCTTGGCATCTGGTCAAATTACTTATGCACCATGAGTACGAGAATTTTTCATCTTCCCCTGGTGGCTTAGTAAGTGGCAGAGAAAGCACTGAGATGTAAACAGCCGGCCTAGGCGGCAGGAGGTTGGCAGGAGGCCAGTCAGGCCCGCTCCCCACGCAGCACTTGGGTTGACCTAGCGCCACCCGGCTGTTCGCACTGTGTCCTGGACTCTACATGCAACCAATACCACATGTGCTAATTATGAGAGAGAGATTAAGACGTGAATTTCATTTTAGATTGGACTTGACACTTCAAACATCCTGGGAAAGTTGTATTCCCAGGCACAGAGCAACAGGCTTGAGCCCTAATCACAGGCGCAGAGGTCATCATCTTCTCCCACTCTGACATTGTCAGCAACACAAGGTGGGGGGAGTCAGGGAAGAAAAACTTACATGGCTAAAAACTATCGGTAGAAATTCTGGGTTCAGTTTGGGTAAGGCAGGCATAGTGCTAGAGGAAGATGGGGGACCCCTGCCTGCCAGACCTCAGGGAGGGGCTGTGAATAAACTCTTTTTAGCACTCTGCTTTGTCCAATCCATGGATAGTTATTAAAAGTTTGGTTATTATTATACTTTTTATCAAAGAATAAAAGGGATTTTTGAGCCCATAGGTAACAGGAAACACAACTCCTCTGTGAACTTGGATGGCTATTTCTTTTCTCCTTCTCCCATCTGCAATCATCTAAAATAAACAAAAGCAGAAAGTAATTTTTCTGACTTTCTATTACCTTGCTCAAAGTTGATTTGTTTGGTGGGGCTGGGTGCTGTCTGTCCCAGGGTGGCAGGTGATAAGGCAGGTGTCTCGGTCTCATTCTTGGAGAAGGAGGCTCCATGCCACAGCCAGGCCAGCTCTGAATGCCCTTGCCTGCTTGTGGGTCCAGCTAAGGCCACCTAGACATCTCTTGGGATGCGGGTGTGGTAGCACCCACTGCGGAAACTGCTGCCTTTGGCATGTCAGGCACATTAGATGATGAAGGGTGACATCCAACATCTGTCTCTTAAACCTGCTGACTTAGAAACCCCCACACTGCAGAGGAGTCCAGGGCAGGGCCAGAGCAAGAATGAAAAAGAGGGAGGTCTGGAGGGGGAACCTCCACATGGTCCCTGCTGCCTCCCTGATGGTGAGATTGGACATGTCCTTCTCTAGGTCACCATATGGGAAAAGCTCCGCCCTACAGTGCAAATGTCATTGTCACCCCACCCCACCCTAGAACCATGACTACATCTGGGGTAAAGGCCCCACCAGGACAGATGGTTTCCACCAAGCAGACACGCGGCCAGATAACTGACTACAGGGGCTTGGCACAAGAGGAATTCCCTGGGGCTGAAGCCTCAGGCTGAGCATGTCCTGAGCTCCCTTCAGTAGAATGTTTCTTTATATTTATGGACAATGCTGAGCAGATAAGGGGAAAGAAGCTCTATGAAAGTTTCATTTAAGTAATGCATCCCAACACCCAGACGCTTTGTGTCAGAGTGTGTTCTGTGTGCAGCTGGAGCAGACCCCATCCTGGGGGCCGAGGGGTGGGCCCCGCTCTGCTTCTGAAAAACCAAGTGGGCAAATTGCCATGATCCACAGTTCCTGAATTGCACACGTGTGCCAACCCTACCCACTGCCAGGGTCAACTGTGAGGAAGGGTCACTTCTGAAATACTCTTCTCCAATGACTGGCAGAGATGGAGCTTTTTGTGTCCCCAGATGGAATGAAAGATGGGATCCTTGGGAGGATGGTGGGGAGAGCGACGTGGGGGGACAGGTAGGCAGGGGCTTTAAGGTCAGTGGCCTGGAGTCCAGTTCAGGCTGTGTGACCTTCCATAAGTTTTAAATTCCAGCTTCCTCATCTGTAGGGTGGGAGTAACAGTCCCTCTCACTTGGGATAATCGTGTGGAGGGAATCAGCTCATAAATGAGAAATGTTCCCAGGTCTGGCCAGGGCAGCAATAGCGGCAACTCACCCTTTTTTCCAACATAGCTGGCAGGGTGGTATTTCTCCCTATATCATAAAAGAAAATTTAAAATATGTCAAGCATTTAAAGTAGCCTTTGGTCATTAAAATGTGTGTATTTTGATCTGAGGAGATTGGTACAAAAATGCCCAGACAGGGCAGCACCTGTGGCTCAAAGGAGTAGGACATTGGCCCCATATACTGGAGGTGGCAGGTTCAAACCCAGCTCTGGCCAAAAACTGCAAAAAAAAAAAAAAAAGCTCGGAACCAGGCTGGCTCCTGTGTGCACCTCAGGACCAGATGGCAGGGCTGGTGACCACAGGGTGGGGGACTGGTCATCGTAACAACTGTCCTGGAGCACTGAACAGACTCAGCAGGGTCGCAGCTGCTCCAGAACGCTCTGGGTTCTGAAAGGGCACACAGAGGGAAAGGTGTTTAGCATCTGGTGCTTTGGTTTTGAGATCCATGAAGTAAAAGGAAAGAAAAACATATTGCTAATGAGAAATAAAAACAAAATCCTAATTCCCTTGTTGAGAGGTGGGGGTCTCTGTTCCCTGAACCCACTTGACTCGTTTGATTACTCAGCTGAGCTAGAAAGTTTAACTGAGGCATAGTGGTAATTGAAAGTAAAAGTGAGGGCAGCGCCTGTGGCTCAGCGAGTAGGGCGCCGGCCCCATATACCGAAGGTGGCGGGTTCAAACCCAGCCTCAGCAGAACTGCAAAACAGAAAAATAGCCGGGCGTTGTGGTGGGCGCCTGTAGTCCCAGCTACTTGGGAGGCTGAGGCAAGAGAATCGCCTAAGCCCAGGAGCTGGAGGTTGCTATGAGCTGTGTGACGCCACGGCACTCTACTGAGGGCGATTAAAAAAAAAAAAAAAAGAAAGAAAGAAATTAAAAGTGAGTGGAAACTGAGAATAAAACTGGAGCCGCACAACCAGAATGAGTAGAAAGCAGAGTAACCTGCACATGTCTCAGGGTAACAAAGAGAAGTTTTATTTAAGAAAAGGAGAAGGACCAGGCACAATGGCTCATGCCTGTAATCCTAGCACTCTGGGAGGCCGAGGTGAGTGGATTGCTCTCAGCTCACAGGTTCAAGACCAGCCTGAGCAAGAGTGAGACCTCGTCCCTAAAAAAAAAATAGCTGGGCATTGTGGCAGGTGCCTGTATTCCCAGCTACTTTGGAGGCTGAGGCAAGAGGATTGCTTTAGCCCAAGAGTTGGAAGTTGCTGTGAGCTATGATGCCACAGCACTCTACCAAGGGTGACAAAGTGAGACTCTGTCTCAGAAAGAAAGAGAGAGAGAGAGAGAGAGAGAAGAAGCAACCTAATGCCATGAGCTAAAAGACAGGAAGAAGGAAGGAAAAGGAGAAAGCTTAGAGCACTTCCAAAGACAGTGGTTTGGAAGTGGGCCCCTCTCATGAAGGAGAAGAGGTGAGATATGGAGGCTGTTTACACCCTGCAGGAGTCAATGCCTCTTCTGTTGGACATTGGCGGCAAGTCTCACCTTGGGCTCTTTGCACCTGCGGGAAGTATTGTCCTTCTCTATTGGTCATCGATCATTGCCTTTCTTGGTCCCTGGTTACCTAGGTTACCTCACACACACATTCTTATGGGTCCTTCAGACTTTGTGGTTCCACAGGCCAGGGCTCCCTCCATCCCTTGAGCCCCTTTCTTAATGGCCCATCTCATAGACCGTATCTGGGCTAAAGGGACCCCAGAGAAAGAAACCTTAAAAGTGAGCTAATTGAGGGGTGGGGGCAGGCTGTCTGTCCTGAGCATTGGCAAGAACCCCTACTGAGAGACCTGCTCAGCGCTGACTTCAGTCAACTGCTGCTGCTCCTGCCTCTCCACCTTGGGCACCTCCATCCTGACGAGAGATTGCCCACCACAGATGGTCCTGGCCTGGTGTTCTCTGCCTCCCCTTCGGATGTCTGAAGCTGCAGACCCCACTCAGCTTGTGGTGAGGCTGTTTTCTGATCCCAGGCAGGGCTCAAAGCTAACTGCTCACATCTCTCCCCCAGGAACATTCAGGGATGTTCCTCCAGCTCTTTGGCCTGTATATCTGGCCACCAGATTCGTGTAAACCCCTGTTCCGTGTCCCTCCCTGGAAGCACCTGTCCCTGCCTCTGCCAAGCTCCATCCTAGCACATCTGCAGGCCAAGTCCCTGGGCATTGCACTGTTTCTCCCAAGTCCATGGGCCACCACTGTGGGAAGCTGGTACAGAAGGTGAGGGTACAGGCCCGGCCTGGAGGGGCTGTCAGCAGTGGCTTGCTCTGGATGTGCTGCTGTCTCCTCCTTTCTTGGCCCTGTTCAGGCTGTCCATTCTATGGCCCACACTGGCCTCACCACAGTGTCACTGGGCTCTTGTGGTCATTGGCTTAGAGGCCTCTGCCCTAGGGTCACTGGCACCTCCCAACTCTGAGGTTTCTTAGCCGGACAGCATAGCCTGGTTTTGTCTTTTAGCTCATGGCATTAGGTTGCTTCAAAAGTGAATTTCCATGAAGTTGGCAAAATTTTCAGGTTCTTTTCAACCAACCTTCCTGGGCACTTTGAGGAAAGAACTGGCGAGGCGGTTCCTCAGTGAGCATCCTGGTGACAGTGATGGCGTCCCACAGTCCCTTGAGTTGAGGGGCTGTACCCAGCGATTCTGGGTTGCAGAGAGGTCACCCCTCTGGATGTGGCCCCCAGGTGGCCTCCCAGCAGTGCAGGCTAACAGTGACTCCTGAGTGGAGGCTCTAGGGTCCTCGGTGCCTCTGTGCTGGGGGGGAGCGTGGTGCCTCGTCTCTGGGTGTGGCTCACCTGACACACGGTGTGTCTCCTCAGTCTCAAGCCCATAGTGCTGGTATAAAAAGCCGGCTGGTCTCAGAAACCTGTGGAGGGTTTTTCCCTGTTCCTCTCGCGTCCCAGCGTCCACATCGTATGCTGTGTCTGCTGTTGCTCCCTATGCTTTAGGAGGGAGTGGGGTGGGGAGGGAAGACTCCCAGCTCGTGTTCCTGTAAGGCACTGACTGCTAAGTGGCTTTTCCCTCTCTAGAAAGTTGGGGGATTAGCTCTTTATACCTAGCACAAGCATCTAGAAATAGAATAAACTGGCTATGTGCCAGTTTCTTTTATTATTATTATTTTTTATTAAATCATAGCTGCGTACATTAGTGCAATCAAGGGGTACAATGTGCTGGTTTCATATACAATCTGAAATGTTTTCATCAAACTGTTTAACATAGCGTTCATGCATGTGCCACTTTCTAAGTGAGATTGTGACCACTGTCAGCCCTGGATGCAGGTCTCAGATTTTACAGCATTACAGGAGTAATTAGAACCCCTCACATCACCGTTGGGA
>CAUYON010137181.1:0-10901 GCA_963573935.1 Arctocebus calabarensis | reverse complement strand
TTTCTGGGGAAAACGTTAGTTCTAAGGATTTAACATCCTGTAAGTAAAGTTTAACATAACAGTATTCCATAAGCAGCCTTTTGATTGTCAGACCATTGCCTGATTTTAATATAATAAAAAAAAGTGTGCGTTAATATTTAACAGGCTGTGCTCTTCTTCCTCTTGGCATTTTATTTATTTATTTATTTATTTATTTATTTATTTATTTATTTTTAATCTATTCAGTTATTTCCTCTTGGCATTTTAATTTTAGGGACATAATTGAATGTTTTAGGTGTTTTCAAATTCAAAGCAACATCCTAAAGAAAGGGTTGGCAAACTTTTTCAACAAAGGGCCTAAATTTGTAAATATTTAGGCTTTGCAGGCCAAGAGGCAAAATCAAGGATATTATGGACGTACTTAGATAACAGAGAAGGCTCGGCGCCTGTGGCTCAACGGGCTAAGGCCCCAGCCACGTACACCTGAGCTGGCGGCTTCGAATCCAGCCCGGGCCGCCAAACAACAATGACAGCTGCAACCAAAAAATGGCCGGGCTTTGTGGTGGGTGCCTGTAGTCCCAGCTACTTGGGAGGCGGAGGCAGGAGATTCGCTTGAGCCCAGGAATTAGAAGTTGGTGTGAGCTGTGATGCCACAGCACTCTATCCAGGGTAACAGCTTGAGGCTCTGTCTCAAAAAGAAAAAAAAAAAAAGATAACAAGAGAAAACACATTTACACAAATGTTTTAATTGGTGAAATTCAAAATAGAGTATTTTTGTAACGTTACTGGCCTACTACTGTGATGAAGAGTTTGCTTGCAGTGGTTCTCAACCTTCCTAATGCCTCGACTCTTTAATATAGTTCTTGTGGGCTTGGTCCCTATGGCTCAACGGGCTAAGGCACCAGCCACGTACACCTGAGCTGGAGGGTTCGAATCTAGTCCGGGCCCACCAAACAACAATGACAGCTGCAACCAAAAAAAAATGGCCAGGCGTTGTGGCAGGTGCCTGTAGTCCCAGCTACTTGGGAGGCAGAGGCAGGAGACTCATTTGAGCCCAGGAATTGGAGGTTGCTGTGAGCTGTGATGCCACAGCACTCTATCCAGAGTGACAGCTTGAGGATCTGTCTCCAAATATATATATATGTATAGTTCTTGTGGGTTTCGACCCACAGGTTGAGAACTGGCTTAGAGGATAACATTTTGCTTAATTTGGGCTCAAAGTTAGTGTTCCCTATCAGATCAATTGCTAATGTTCATCTCAAAAATTATTCATTTAAGACACCATATAATGGGCGGTGCCCATAGCTCAGTGAGTAGGGAGCTGGCCACATACACTGGTGCTGGTGGGTTCCAATCAGGCCCAGGCCTGCTAAAACAATGACAACTGCAACAAAAAAATAGGTGGCATTGTGGCGGTCACCTGTAGTTCCAGCTACTTGGGAGGGTGAGGCAAGATAATCACTTAAGCCCAAAAGTTTTATGGTTTCAAAAAAAAAAAAAAAGTTTTATGGTTTCATTTTTGTTTTTTAAGGCGTCACAACTCACAGCAACCTCAAACTCTTGGGCTTAAGACATTGTCTTGCCTCAGCCTCCCAAGTAGCTGGGACTACAGGCACCCACCACAACACCCAGCTATTTTTTGTTGCAGTTGTTGTTTAGCTGGCCCAGCCAGGTTCATCGATGTGTGTGGCTGGTGCCATAACCACTATGCTACAGGCACCAAGCCATTAAGCCCAAGAGTTTGAGGTTGCTGTGAGCTATGACAGTACAGCACTCTACCGAGGTTGACATACTAAGACTCTGTCTCAAAAAATACATATATCTACTATATAAGATCAGGCTAGATTTGACCCATGGACCATAGTTTGGCAACCCCTGTCCGTAAAAGATTTTTTAGTTTAAAAAAGGGCTCTTCTGGGTGGTGCCTGTTGCTCAATGAGTAGGGCACCAGCACCGACCCCGGCCAAACTGCAACAAAAAAATAGCTGGGCATTGTGGCAGGCACCTGTAGTCCCAGCTACTTGGGAGACTGAGGCAGGAGGATCACTTGAACCTAAGAGTTTGAGGTTGCTGTGAGCTATGGTGCCGTGGCCCTCTACCCAGGGCACAGAGTGAGACTCTGTCTCAAAAATAATAATTCAAAATGTTGGAAAACCCCAAAGCAAATTCAGGGCTAAATCTAGAAGAGGCACCTCTTCTGTACTGAGTGACTCCCAAAGAGGAAACCAAGTCCTATCTCAAATCCTAGAGCATGCACTTTGAACGTTCTGATTAGTGGTCTAAGAGGAACTGGGCTGAGGGCCTCTGACTCTGAAATAGAGCCCACTGTGACCACTGTGTGATCTTGTGGCATTATGTCCCACAGTTGTGTAACTGCTCTCCATTACTAGTCAGAATTTTACAGATGAAGTTTACACCTAAACTTAACTGCTCACGGGGTCCAGTCACTCTTGCCAGGTGACTTCCTGCTCGCACACCTCCAGTCTCCGTCCGATTTCTGTACCAGAGAGAAGGTGAGTCCCCTCATAATTTTCACTGTGTGGAACTCTGGGGTGCAGGGAGGTCTCCGCTGACAAAGTTGGAGGAGGAGGTAGATAGAGAAGGCACTCCCTTCCCCTGGTTCACCAACAGCAGAACCAGCCGTGGGTCTCTGCTTCCCCGTGACCTCTGACCACGTCTCTGATCTGGGGTGAGGCAGGTCCCTTAAGCTGCATCTCTGCTCAAGAAGTCCTGGGCCCTTTGGGTAGGGGCCCGTTGGCAGCGCTGCCACCTCTAGGTGTCACGTTCGGCGGCATGGATGGTGTCCGTAACGGACCAGGCACTGCGGATTCTGTGCTCCTCTTGCTGTCCTGCAGGGAACCCTGCTTGGCCTCTTCCCTTACCCCTCAGGGGACCCTTTGTGGGCGAGTGGACAGTCGTTCCTTTTGTTGGCCTTTCCCTGCTCAGTGTCACTCCCTCCCCATGGAACTCCACGAAGGAAGTTCAGGATGCGGCATTAGGGGTTTCCTTACTTGGCGGAGGAGAAGCAAGCAGAGGCAGCTTGCGAAAGCATCTTCATTCTTTCCAGCTTGAGAAGCCCCTGGCACGGGCTGGGTGTCCACAGCTCTGCGGCCCGGGGCTGATAGCAGATCTACTCAGACTTCCTCACGGGAGCCTGCACCAGGTCACCCGCCACCTGCACTCAGCGCAGTCAGGCTGGGGGGGGACCTCGGCCAAGGGGAGATAGGTCTATGGTGACTCATTGTTGGTGCTGGTCCTGTCACCATGATCAAGACGGCCAAATCTTTGGGGTTCCGGCATGTGTCCAGTGCCACACAGATGAGTGGGGACAGGTAAGTGTGAAGGTGTCACTCGCTGCTTGGCACATGGGCTCAGTTAATACCTGATCTTTCTGATTTTCCGATTTTCCATGACAAGCTATAAATGCAGATTTTTTTAAATCTCCCAAAATTTGTGTCAATTAACAGAATTTTCACACCTCACGCAGAACAAAGTAAATTCATCCATGGGCTGAGCCCAGCTTGCAGGCCACAGCTGAAATGGCTACATGTGACGCTCTGTCACCACTGTCACCACTGCCCCCAGTCCGCCCACGATTGTAAGTAGCATCCCCACAACCTCCAAGAGGCCTGGGTCCTGGTGGCTCTGCCTGGGATGTGCTGTGGACCCTTAGAACATGTTTATGAGACCCATGAGAAACAGACCCCAGGCCACTGCACCACTATGTACCATGGAGAAAAAAGTGCTGCCACTTAGAAATGTAAGATACTATTAATTGTAGGGAATGTCCCAGTACCAGAGATGTTAGGGTCCAATAGTGTCCACGTCAGAGTCAGCAGAAGGCAAGGCACATTTGTCAATCGTGACAGCAAAGTGGGAGGCAGCCACATTGTCGGTGAAGGCCAGGACCATTGGGACAAATCTGAACTGTAGAGACCCCATTTTTGTTTTGTTTTTGTGTTTGACAGTCTCAAGCTGTCGCCCTCCAACTCTTGGGCTTAAGTGATTCTCTTGCCTCTGCCTCCCAAGTAGCTGGGACTACCAGCTATTTTTTTGGTTGTAGTTGTCATTGTTGTTTGGCAGGCCCGAGCTGAATTCGAACCTGCCAGCTCTGGTGTATGTGGCTGGCACCCTAGCGGCTTGAGCTACAAGCGCTGAGCCAGCCATTTTTGTTTGTTATTAAATAGAGACTGCATAAACCTAGAAAGTACCTCAAGCGACAGAGGGAAGGGAGTGCAGGGTGAAGCCTCCTCCAAGACTGAGCCCCTGCCCCCTTCACATGCCCTCCACTTGCCTCCTCCCCTGGATGTTTTTCTCCAGGGGCACAGCTGTGTCTAGAGACCTGCCCTGCACCTGACCAGCTGCATGACCTGCCACCACCTCGGGGCCAGGCCTTTACTGCTGGGCCTGAGATGGTCTCCAAAGCTGCACTGACCAGCCTTAGGGCATGGGTGTGCGAGCATATCTGTGGAATAAAGTCCTAGAAGTTGAATTCTCCATTCAAGGACACGGGCTTTTCTTTGTTTGTTTGTTTGTTTTGAGGCAGAGTCTCACTCTGTCACTCTGGGTAAAGTACTATAGCATCAGAGCTCACAGCAACCTCAAAACTCTTAGGCTCAAGTGATCCTCTTGTCTCAGCTGTGACTACAGGCACCCACCACAGTGCCTGGCTAGTTTTTCTAATTTTAGTAGAGACGGGGGTGGGGAGGGTGGGGGACGTACTCTTGCTCCGGCTGGTCTCGAACTTCTGAGCTCAAGGAATCCACCCATCTCAGCCTCCCAGAGTGCTGGTATTACAGTCGTGAGCCACCACGCCCAGCCTGATATGGGCATTTTTAATTCTGACATTTTCAACTTGCCTACAAAAAAGTAGCAGCTCTTGGGCGGTACCTGTGGCTCAAGGAGTAGGGCACCGCCCCCATATACCAGAGGTGGTGGGTTCAAACCTGACCCTGGCCAAAGGAAAACAAAAAAGAAGAAGTAGCAGCTCTCGCTCCCATCAAAGATGCAGGCCCAGGGGTGTGCCCACACTCTTCTGTGAGCACACTTTGAGCTGCATTTGGTCATGATCATTTTATGCAGACAAGGCTGTATGTCCTTCCTTGTGGCAAAAAGCAAACTGTGTCCTTTGCTCGTCTTGATTACTTTTCCTCACTGATCTGTAGAGTGCCTTAGAGTTCTTGCTGCCTAAAACTGTCATTGGAAGCCAAAACAAGTGGCTGTGTGCAGCTTGGTGGGGACAGCTGACCAGTGGCCACCTACGCCAGCTACCAAGTGGCCCCAGGGGATAGGTGTGTAGACGCATGTGTAGTCAGATTGTCCACTCTGCTCCTGTGGTCACTAGGGGACATTTTCAGTATCTCCCTCAAGAGGCTGGAAAGCGGCTCGGCGCCTATAGTTCAGCGGCTAGGGCACCAGGCACAAACTCCAGAGCTGGAGGATTCAAACCCAGCCCGGGCCTGCCAAACTCCGACAACTACAACCAAAAAAAAATAGCCGGGCATTGTGGTGAGCACCTGTAGTCCCAGCTACCTGGGAGGCTGAGGCAAGAGAATCGCTTAAGCTCAGGAGTTTGATTTTCTTGTGAGCTATGATGCCATGACACTCTACCAAGGGTGACGGTGTAAGACTCTGTCTCAAAAAGATAAAAAAATAGCCGGGCTCTGTGGTGGGCACCTGTAGTCCCAGGTACTTGGGAGGCTGAGACAAGAGAATTGCTTAAACCTAAGAATGTGAGATTGCTGTGAGCTATGATGCCATGACACTCTACCCAGGGCAACAAAGTGAGACTCTGTCTGAAAAAAAAAAAAAGGCATAGGCCACCTTGACAGAGAGAAGCCTATAGGCCACTCACCTCCAAAAGCTAATGGCACCTCCCTACCCTAAGCTTCACCAAGAGGGAAGCCGCCACCACCACCAATAGCCCAGCCCAAGATGCTGTGTAATAGATGGCGAGTGATGCTGCTTGGTGTAATGACATGGAATTCCTTTTTTTTTTTCTGTAGAGACAAGATCTTGCTATTTTTGCCCTGGCTGGTCTTGAACTCCTGGCTTCAAGCAATCCTCCTGCTTGAGTGCTCCCAAAGTGCTAGGATTACAGACGGTGCAAACCACACACCCAACCTTTGTATATATTTTTAAAATACATCAAAAGCAAAAACCAACTGTCTAGGCTCGGCGCCTGTGTCTCAGCGGGTTAAGGCGCCAGCCACGTACACCTGAGCTGGCGGGTTCCAATCCAGCCCTGACCAACCAAACAACAATGACGGCTGCAACCAAAAAGATGGCTGGGCATTGTGGTGGGCGCTTGTAGTCCCAGCTACTTGGGAGGCGGAGGCAAGACTCGCTTGAGCCCAGGAATTGGAGGTTGCTGTGAGCTGTGATGCCACAGCACTCTGTGCAGGGTGACAGCTTAAGGCTCTGTCTCAAAAAAAAAAAAATAAATCCAATTGTCTAGAAGCAAATGCCAAGTAAATAATAGCACAGGTGGGACTAGCTATGGCAAAAAATCATGTGGGGCTGGCGCATGACTGGCATTGGGAAACATATACAGATTCATCATGCAGTTTCTGTCACAAATGAGAATGATATATTGAATTTTTTTTTGTGTGGAGACCGAATTTCACTTTGTTGCCCTATCACACCATCTTACCTCCATTCACTCACGTGAGTGTTTGTCTTTTCATCCCCCTTGTCCATTTACACGAACTTTTTTATTTTTTTGAGACAGAGTCTCAAACCGTCGCCCTGGGTAGAATGCCATGGCATCATAGCTCACAGCAACCTCAAACTCTTAGGTTCAAGTGATCCTCCTGCCTCAGCCTCCCAAGTAGCTGGGACTACAGGCACCTGCCACAACACCCAGCTATTTTTTTGTTGCAGTTTGGCTGGGGCAGGGTTTGAACCCGCCACCCTTGGGTATATGGGGCCAGTGCCCTACGCACTGAGCCACAGGGGCCACCTGATAGATTGATATTTATTATCTGTGCCCTCCCCACCCCACTAAAATAGCTTCTAGCTGGGGGCAGTAATCCTTGCACTCTGGGAGGCTGAGGCTGGTGGATTGCCTGAGCTCACAGATTTAAGACCAGCCTGAGAAACGGTGAGACATCAGGGCCAGGCACTGTGGCTCACACCTGTAATCCTACCACTTGGGAGGCCAAGGAGAGTGGACTGCCAGAACTCACGGGTTTGAGACTAGCTTGAGCCAGAATGAGACTCCCATCTCTAAAAATAGCCAGGCATTGTGGCAGGCACCTATAATTCCAGCTACTTGGGAGGCTAAGGCAAGAGAATCGCGTAAGCCCAAGAGGTTGCTGTGAGTTATGACACCTGGGGTGGAGGGGGGGGGCTGGGCAAAGTGGCTCACACCTATAATCCTAGCAAGCTGGGAGGCCAAGGTGGGTGGGTGAGCTCACGAGTTCGAGACCAGCCAGAACAAAAATAAGACCCCCCCACACACACCCCCCGTCTCTACTAAAAATAGAAAAACTGAGGCAAGAGAATCTCTTGAAACCCAAGTTGGAGGTTGCTGTGAGCTATGACGCCACAGCACTCTACCCAGCGCAATAGCTTGAGACTGTCTCAAAAAAAAAAAATCTTCCAAAGGGGAGGGACAGGGCCTGCTGTGTTCACGGCTATGTTCTGCTATCTCACGCAAGGGCATACAGTAGGTACTCAATAAATATGTGTAGGGCAGCACCCAGCTCAGTGGGTAGGGCGCCGACCGAGGCTGGGGGGTTTGAACCTGGTCCCAGTCAGCTAAAACAACAATGACATCTACAACAAAAAAATAGCTGAGCGTTGTGGCCAGTGCCTGTTAGTCCCAGTTATTTGGGAGGCTGAGACAAGAGAATTGCTTAAGGCCAAGAGCTGGAGGTTGCTGTGAGCTGTGATGCCACGGCCCTCCACCCAGGGCAATGGCTTGAGACTATCTCAAAAAAATAGAAAAGTACGTGTAAATGGACAAGGGGATGAAAAGACAAACACTCAAGTGAGTGAGTGGAGGTAAGATGGTGCCTCCATGACCTCCCTACCTCTCTGGACTCCTCCGCCTACCAGCTGTGTGACCCTGAGCAGGTTCATTAACCACTCTGTGCCTTTTGGTAGCCACTTCACCGGGTTATTCTAAGGTATACGTGCGGGTTTACGTACAGCGGGTTTCTCATAGCCCTGGGCACAGAGAAACTCTTCCGTAAATGTGAATTAGCCCTGTTTTAACCCAATTTCACGGAAGAGTGAAAAAACTCCCCAGGTCTACCGGCCCTCGGCTTCGCGGTGCCGGCTCGGGCCTGCGCGGCTGCCCTGGGCCAGCAGAGGGCGTGAGCGGGCTGCAAACCGAGGCTCCTGCTCGGCCGGGCCACGCGTCAGCTCGCAGGCGGCGGCCAGGGCTGGGCTGGAGTCAGGGACGGACGTGGCCGCTGGGCGGGGCAGGGGGGACCACCGAACATCTGGGCGTGTGCATTTGGCACAGGGAAAGACTGCTGGAGATACCGAGAGGAGAGGGCCCAAACTTCCCCTGTACCTGTGCTACCACCATCCCATCTTTCGCCGAGGACCCGGCCCAGGATGAGAACAGCCGCCCCCGGCCCAGTGTGCGGGGCGGCCGCCGGCAGCAGGGGCCACAAACTCAAATACCTCAAGGGTCTGATAGGGACCGTGGAGGACTGATCGTATTCACCTCTGGAATGTTGGCGTGGATGGCCACATCTTTCGGTTTTGCAAGAGAGCAGCAGGACGTCAGTCAGGACTTAATGAAATGTCTCGATTTTTAAGGTGGCAATGGATGCAAGGCTTTTTTGTTTTTAATCGCTAGTTGCCAGCTCTGAACTACTTTTTAACCCTTCTTGAAGGAAGGTGTTTTGAAACAAAACCATCTCCCTGTTCTCTTCATCTGCTGGTTCAAGCCCTTTGCAGGCCACCTCCTCCATCTAGAAGCAGCCCCAACCCAAACGTTCATTCCTCCCTTTGTTCATTCATTCAACAAGTTCTTTTTTTTTTGAGACAGAGCCTTAAGCTATCTCCCTGGGTAGAGTGTCATGGCATCACAGCTCACAGCAACCTCCAACTCCTGGGCTTAAGTGATTCTCTTGCCTCAGACTCCCAAGTAGCTGCGACCACAGGCGCCCGCCACAACGCCTGGCTATTTTTTGGTTGTAGCCCTCCTTGTTGTTTGGCGGGCCTGGGCTGGATTCGAACCTGCCAGCTCTGGTGTATGTGGCTGGTGCCTTAGCTGCTTGAACTACAGATTCAACAAGCTCTTATTGAGTGCATATTGTGTGCCAAGTTCCATGCCAGACACAGACATGGAGGGACATCGAAGTGAACAAAAGACAAACTCCTGCCTCGGTGGAGCTGACGTTTCAGTGGAGGGGATGAGAGGCAGAGAAGGGAACACAAGGTGTCTTTGTGGAGGTGGCCAGGACACAAGCAGAGGGGGCGGGGGAGCTCCCCAGAGGGCAACCCCCAAGTGTAAGGAGGAGCTCTAGGGCCCAGAACCTGGTGGTGGGCCAGGTGAAGGGGCCAGCAAGAGCAAGGCCCTGGGTGGGCAAATGTGTGCCACCTCGTCACATTACAGGTCCACAGCACGTGGCGAGTAATAGACAATCTGGGAATGAAGAAATGGACACGTGGATGAGCCTGTGGAACCAGCAGTCCCCTCTCTTGGCATTTGCCCCAAGAGGGAAGTGGACACTGCCTGGCCCAAGCCAATGACTCGGCCAGCTCCAGGGTTCTCTGAGCTGCACCCCATCCAGAGCAGGGTCTTCCTCCCCCACCAAGCAGGAGCTGAGGCCTGGCAGCTGTGCCCCAGCCTTCTCGATTTAAGGGACACCTGCCGTGGCCCAGTCTAAATCCCAGTTCTCCTGGGTCACCCTGACCTAGGGACCTGGCCACTCCGAAACTCGGGAGGGGCCGCCATCTCCCTAGGCAGGTCCTGCCCCTCTTACCCTCTTAGATGCTCTGGCATCTAAGCCATGGGTTCTTTGGAATGTGATTATTTTTCTTCCCAGATAATTCAGGCCAGAAGATTGGGCCTGCCACTTCCGGCCATGCTGCCTTTGCTGCCCCCCTGGCCCTTTGCTTCACAAACTTGACACTGCCCCTGCGGTCAGAGGCCTAAAGCCAGGCCCAGAAGTCCTCTGCCCCCTCCTGCCCTGCCCCACTGATCAGCGCCCTGCCCTGGAAATCTGACTGTAAACACCAGGACCCTCAGCTGTCCCGTTCCCACAAACCCTTGCTCAGAACATGCTGATCTAGCTGTGCCATCCAAAGGGTACTCACTCTACAGTTTACAGGGTGATTCTAAATCATAGAGTTTCCCATGTAACTCAGGGTCATGGCGGCATCCACACCTTCAGAGTCACACATCCCAGAAAAATTTAATGAGCCAGGTGGACACAGTACCTGGGCTTGGGAGACACAGCCAGGAGCACAACAGGCAGAAGCCACTGCCCTGTGAAACAGACATTCTGGGGCTGGTGTTGGGCAGGGGTGGGGGGTAGGGAGAGATAATAAACAAATGAAAAAGTAAATTATGGATGGTGATAAATACTACAAAGGAGCAGGCATGAGAGTGTGCAGTGGCAGGGAAGCCTGATACTTGAAAAGGTAGCATTTTTTTTCTTTTTTTTTTTTTGAGACAAAGTCTCACTATGTCACCCTGGGTAGAGTGCTGTGGCGTCACAGCTCACAGCAACCTCCAACTCTTGGGTTTAAGTGATTCTCTTGCCTCAGCCTCCCAAGTAGGTGAGAGTATAGGCACCCACCACAACGTCTGGCTTTTTTTTTGAGACAGAGCCTCAAGCTGTCGCCCTGGGTAGAGTGCCGTGGCATCACAGCTCACAGCAACCTCCAATTCCTGGGCTCAAGCGAGTCTCCTGCCTCCGCCTCCCAAGTAGCTGGGACTACAGGCGCCCGCCACA
>CAUYON010137179.1:0-36484 GCA_963573935.1 Arctocebus calabarensis | reverse complement strand
GGTGTGTTCCCACTAATTGCCCTCCCTCTACCCATCCTCCCCCCACCCCTCCCCTCCCTTTCCCCTATCCCTGTATTCCTGTGCTATAATTGGATGTTTTGAATTTCTGAGGAGTCTGTTGTTATTTCGTCTTTACCATCTCTGATTGATGAGATTAGAGATTTTACTCTTTTTTTCCTAGTTAGGTTAGCTAAGGGGTTATCTATTTTATTGACCTTTTCAAAAATTCAACTTTTTGATTTATTGATCTGTTCTATAATTCTTTTATTTTCAATTTCATTTAATTCTGCTCTAATTTTGGTGATCTCTTTTCTTCTGCTGGGTTTGTGATTGGAATGTTTTTCCTTTTCCAGTTGTTTAAGATGTCCCATTAAGTTGTTAACTTTCTCTCTTTCTGTTTTCTTGAGGAATGCTTGCAGTGCTATAAATTTCCCTCTAAGGACTGCCTTTGCAGTATCCCATAGGTTCTGATAATTCATGTCTTCATTGTCATTTTGTTCCAAAAATTTGGAATATCCTGCTTAATCTCGTCAATGACCCATGTATCCTTTAGCATGTAGTTGTTAAGCTTCCATGTTTTTGTTTGATTATGCAGATTCTTGTTGTTGTCAAGTTCGACCTTTACTCCATAATTGCCTGAGAAGATACAAGGGATAATTTCTATTTTTTTAAATTTGCTGAGGTTAGACTTGTGACCTAAGATGTGATTGATTTTGGAGTATGATCCATGGGCTGATGAGAAGAATGTGTATTACGTTTTGTTGGGATGAAATGTTCTATAGATGTCTGTTAAGTCCAAATTTTGGATGGTTAAGTTTAAATCTATGATTTCTTTGTTTAGCTTCTTTTTGGAGGATCTGTCCAACACCGTTAGAGGAGTGTTAAAATGTCCGACTACTACGGTGGCGGAGGGGATCAAGTTGCTCATGTCTGTTAGAGTTTCTCTTATAAATTGAGGTGCATTCTGGTTGTGTTTATAAATATTAATAACTGAAAGCTCGTCATTTTGTGTATTGCCTTTAACAAATATAAAATGTCCATCCTTATCTTTATTTACTTTGGTTGGTTTAAAGCCTATTGTATCTGCAAATAAGATTGCAACACCTGCTTTTTTCTGTTTTCCATTTGCCTGGAATATAGATGACCATCCCTTCACCTTGAGTCTATATTTATCTTTTAAGGTATGATGAGATTCTTGTATTCAGCAGATATCTGGTTTAAGTTTTTGTACCAGTCAGCCATCCTGTGCCTCTTTAGAGGACAGTTTAAACCATTCACATTGATTGAAAGTAAAGATAAGGTACTGGGATGTGGAGTGGGTATTTTGGGTCCTTTCACCATTGTAGAATTTAGTATGTGGTTGAAAATTTCTGCTTGAGTTTACTTTTATGGTGGAGGTTTGTGCTGGTTGTTATGGAGGATAGTTCTGAGGATATCCTGGAGAGCTGGTTTAGTTATGGGAAATTTCTTCACCATATGGATGCCGTTAAAGTATTTAATTTCTCCATCATAAATGAAACTCAGTTTGGCTGGATAGAGGATCCTGGTTTGGAAGTTATTTTGTTTTAGGATGTTAATGGTCGAAGCCCACACCCTTCTAGCTTGAAAGGTTTGAGCAGAGATATCTGCAGTAATTCTATTATTCTTCCCCTTGTATGTAATGGATTTCTTGCGTCTGGCTGCTTTTAGAATTTTCTCCTTCATGTTAACTTTAGTGAAGTTAACTATGATGTGCCTGCGGGATGTCTTATTTGGGTTGAGTTGTGCTGGGGTTCTGAAACTGTCTTCTATCTGAATTTCAGAGTCTCTAGGTATGTCTGGAAAATTCTCTTTCATAATATCAAGAAGAAGGGACTCTGTGTCATGTGAAGCTAGTTCGTTGTTTTCAGGTATCCCTATAAGACGAATATTTGTTTTCATACAGTTCTCACAGAGCTCTCTGAGAGAATGATCTGTTTTTGCCTTCCATTTCTCTACCTCTTTGAGCATTTGGGAGTGTTCAAAGTCTCTGTCTTCGGTGTCAGAAATCCTTTCTTCTGCTGCTCTATTCTGCTACTGAGGGCTTCTACTGTATTTCTCACATCTTTGAGAGTTGCAGCTTATTGTCTCAATGTATCAAAATCTTTGGTCATTTTGTCTTTGAATTCGTTGAATTTTTGAGATATCTTCTGAATTAATCCTACAATCTCTACCTCCATCTTTGTTGATCTTGTTTGAAGTCCAGATTCTAAATTGGATTTCAGACATCTATGCTATTTGTTTGTTGATGGGATCATCTGGATTGGATGGTTTGTCATTCTTTGGGGGAGTTGCACAATTCTGTTTATTCATGTTGCCAGAGTTTTTCCGCATATTCCACCCCATGATTGTTTTTCAGTTTTTAGCTAGATGAGCAGGTCAGTGAAATTGGACTGGAAACTTCTATGGTTGTGGTTGACCAGCCCTCTACCTAGGAACTGGGATTAGTGACTACAGCTTTTCCTCTACAATTTTGCAAAGTACCTGTACAGTACTACAGTCTGTGACTGTAGAGGCCTACTTAGTGTAGTGGGGGTAGGTGGCTCTGTCTTGTATCCAGCTGATTTGTGTCAAATCCTAGTGTTTCAGTAACCCTGGGGTGCAGACTCAGGTTTAGTGAAATACAAGCACCTAGGACACTCCTTCCCCCACCAGTAGTATCTGGAAGAGGACAATAAAACCTTCCCACTAGAGAAAAACCTGGGACTCACCTTGGAGGGTCCTTGGATAGTTTGTACAGTTCAAGTGTTCCAGACCAGTTGTCCCCGACAGCCTCCCCCTCTCTGGCTGGAAAGTTCAGGAGGGCTCCAACAACAAGATGTGAGGGGCTATTGGCAGCTCAAGTATGATTTGAGTGCCTTTGGAGCTCTGACGAGTCAGAAATGCCTGTCCAGTAGGAGGTTTAGAGCCTAGGGATTGGTGCCTCTTACCTCACCTTGGTTGTCTTTCACCACTGGATTTTGGTTACCCCAGTCTATGGTAGTCTCTCTGGCTGACTTTGTTAAACCAGTCTATGTGTCCCTGTTCTGCCCCCAAAACAAGTGGGCAAATGTGTCTGCCGGAGTCAAAATGAGGTCATTCCCTCCTCCTTGAGGTAATCACAGTCTATCACCATCCAGCAGGGGAGGCTGGTGTCTGTCTGCCTCAGGTGCTCAATGGCAGCTGAAGAAAGTTCACCTGAGTTCGATCCAAACCTGTGGATATCCAGACAGCAAAAGAATTTCTCCCTCAGCTGCTGCACCTTTGTTGCCGCTGTTCTGCAGTACTGGAATCCCTATAGTGCAAGGTATGGCTCCTTCTGGAAGGCCACAGAGATGGGGAAATGATTGTCCAAAGTTAGACCACAGCAGGATCACTCTACTAATGCTGAAGTTGGGTAGAAGGAGCCTCCTCTTAGGTTTGTGTACTTCAGCAGCTTCTGAGCCTCCACCCACATTGTGGGAACCCTAGCCTCTGTCAGCTACTGAGATACTCTTTATCTTTGGGCCAGGACAGTCCCCTTTCCCTCTATGTCTTCCTGTACAGTTACTGGATTCATAGGAACAGCAAAGCAGTATAGCCACCATCTATGCAATGCCCGGTCCTAGCTAAGAAATGCAGACAATTTGGATTCTGGATGAGTTGGACTTCTAGACTTCCAGACTGGGTGAGAGGGTAGACTGAAGGATCAAGGTGGCAAGGAAAACATTAACAACACCAATTCCATTGAGACGAAATGAAGTATTACACAAGTAAAAGGGCTACCAGACACCCAAGCCCACAAATGCACCCACAGTCAGAAATACATGGACATACAGACAAAACATAACAAAGAAAAAAACCAAAGAACTCCATCAACAAAGAACAAAAAGAAAAACAAAAAACAAACAAAGAAACAAAAAGTCTACAATAAAAATGATACTTGTAAAATATTTGAGAAAAGAGAAAAAAAATGCCTCTAAAAATATGGTGTAAGTACTCATAGAAGTTATAAGAAGG
Organism: Arctocebus calabarensis; assembly: GCA_963573935.1. Taxonomy (NCBI): domain Eukaryota; kingdom Metazoa; phylum Chordata; class Mammalia; order Primates; family Lorisidae; genus Arctocebus; species Arctocebus calabarensis. The sequence continues at coordinate 32,488 of CAUYON010137179.1, read as the reverse complement.
GAAGAAGAGGAAGGGGAAAGAGAAAAAAGAAAGGAATGTTTGTGGAAGAGTTACAAAACAGAAGAAAGGAAAAAGAAAAATACAATTTAAAAGAGAAGTTAATAAAAATAACCTAAGGAAGGAAAGTAAAATAAAAAATTATTTATCAATGGCTCCTCTGAGGATATATATATGTATATAAACAACCTCAAAAATATTATTCTTGTATGTATAGAAATACACATCTTTATGTATGCGGTAGATGTCATCTGTATTGGAATAAATTTATAATGCAATATAGTTTGTGGACACCAGATGGCACTGTGAGTGGTTCCCAGGATTATTTGTGATTCACCAATTACTTTGTTAGTATGTTAAACATTTGATCTGTCCGGTTGCCATTCTTGGAGTTTCTCCACCGGTCCATGTTTGAAAAGATACCCTACTCTGGGAGTTCTGCTCCAGACGGCACTCCCATCTGACCTCCAAACTTGGTGCCAGAGTCCACGTGTCACAAATCTCTCCACTCTGCCCTCCTGTTCTCTCGCAAACTGGCAACTACAATCGATCGTGGGAGAGGGGCTTGCTGTGGCAACTGCAGCGGCTGTGGGGGAGGGGCTCGCCCCTGGGGCTGCTGCTGCCAGTCTGAACTGCCGCCTCTTCCACAGCTGCAGTACACAGGGACCCTCCTCGCCAATTTCCACAGCTCAGGGTGTTTCCTCCACACCCTAGTTCCCTGCGCACTCTGCAAAGTGAGACCTCACCACTATTCCCCAACTGGGATTGCACTTTCAGATCAATTACTCTCAATGATCTGGGGAAAAGGTGTTCGCCATTTTGGATATTTTAAAATGTCTGTTTTCCAGCAGGGTCCCCTCTCCTCAACTCTCACCTGGGCTGCCTAGTCCTCTGTGGCTCCAAGCAGCACCCCTTTCTGGTCTCCAAACTCTGAAATCCGCACTTCAATGAAATTTTCATCAATTAGGTTTTGCGAGTTGCGAACTGCTGTCTTCACTGTGGGAGGGGCTGGCTGCCGCTTCTCCGCTAGGCAGGGGAAAAGTCTATGGCAGAGTCCGCAGTTTTGAACTACACAAACAACAATCCACCAGTTTGCTGTGCATCTCCAGCTGTCCATCCACTCCAATAATTCACACAGGGAAAGATCCAGAGCTCCCTCCCTTTCACCTGTTGTTCTGCGAGAGATGGGTTATGCTACCGTCTCGATCGCCATCCTGCTCCACCTGTGGTCATCTACCTTTAATCTAATTAAACAGAACAATTTCCAGCCCAGAATTCTCTATCCTGCTAAGCTAAGTTTTAAAAATTGACATAGAAATCAAATTATTTACTGATATGCAAACATTTGCAAACATTGAGGAAATTTGCCATAACAAACCAGCTCTACAGGAAATATTCAACCTGTTCTACACACTGTTCATTACAGTGGAACAGCAGCAAAGCAAGGACCCAGAAATTATAGGACAGAATCTAACTTCCATAACGATGCAAAATATAAAACTAAGCAATGGGTTTTCTCAAAATAAGATGAATAGAATGCTACCACACTTATCAGTTATCTCTATAAATGTTAATGCCCTGAATTTCCTACTGAAGAGATTTAGATTGGCTGATTGGATTAAAAGACACAAGCCATCCATTTACTGTCTGCAGGAAACACATCTAACCTCAAAAGACAAAACTCAAAGTTAAGGGTTGGAAGACAATTTTTCAGGCAAGCGAAATTAAGAAGAAAAGAGAGGTTGTAATCTTATTTTCAGATACATGTGTATTTAAAGCAACTAAAGTCAAAAAGACAAAGATGATCACTTCATATTGGTCAAGGGAAAAAATACAACAAGAAGACATTTCAATTCTGAATATTCATGCACCTAACTTAAATACTCCTAGATTCTTGAAACAGACCTTACTCAGTCTGAGTAATATGATATCCTATAACACCATAACAGGGTACTTTAACACTCCACTTACAGAGCTTGATAGATCCTCTAAACGGAAACTAAACTAAGATATAAGGACTTAAACAAGACCCTAGAAGAACTGTGCTTGATAGATGTATATAGAACATTCCATCCCAAAGCTAAAGAATATACTTTTTTTTTTTTCTTAGAGATAGAGTTTCACTTTGTCACCCTCAGTAGAGTCCTGTGGCATCACAGCTCACAGCAACCTCCAGCTCTTGGGCTTAGGTGATTCTCTTGCCTTAGTCTCCCAAGTAGCTGGGACTACAGGTGCTTGCCACAACGCCTGGCTATTTTTTGTTGCAGTTTTGCTGGGGCAGGGTTTGACTGGCACCGCCCTCCAGTATATGGGGCTGGCATCCCACTCACTTAGTCACAGGCACTGCCCCAAGAATATACATTCTTCTCATCAGTCCATGGAACATTCTCCAAAATTGATCATATCCTAGGACACAAAACAAACCTCAACTGAATAAAAAGAATTGAAATTTTACCTTGTATCTTCTCAGATCACAAGGCATTAAAGGTGGAATTCAACTCCAACAAAAATGTTCAAACCCACATGAAGTCCTGGAAATTAAACAATCTTATTCTGAGTGACAGTTGGGTGCAGCAAGAAATTAAAGAGGAAATCATTAACTTCCTTGAGCATAACAACAATGAAGACACAAGTTACCAAACCTGTAGGATACTGTCTACAAAAAAAAAAAAAAAAAAAGCAGTCCTGAGAGGAAAAAGTATTGCTTTAGATGTCTACATCCAAAAAGGAGAAAGAGAGTGCATCAACAAACTCACAAGTCCTCTTATGGATTTGGAAAAAGAAGAACAATCTAAGGCTAACCCTAGCAGAAGAAAAATATACAAAATTAAATTAGAGATTAATGAAATTGAAAACAAAAGAATCATTCAGAAAATTAATGGAACAAGTAGTTTTTTTTTTTTTTTTTAATATGGAATGCTTCACGAATTTGCATGTCATCCTTGTGCAGGGGCCATGCTAATCTTCTCTGTATTGTTCCAATATTAGTATATGTGCTGCCGAAGTGAGCACAGAAGGAGTTGGTTTTTTGAAAAAATAAATAAAATAGATAAACCTTTGGCCAGACTATCTGGAAATAGAAAAGTAAAATCTCTAGTAACCTCAATCAGAAATGATAAAGGAGAAATAACAACAGATGCCACAGAGATACAAGAGATTATCTCTGAATATTACCAAAAACTCTATGCCCAGAAATTTGAGAATTTGAAGGAAATGGATCAATATTTGGAATCATACCCTCTCTCTAGAGTTAGCCAGGAAGAAATAGATCTCTTGAATAGACCAATGTCAAGGACTGAGGTCAAAGAAACTATAAAATATCTTCCAACAAAAAAATGCCCTGATCTGGATGGCTTTACACCTGAAGTCTATCACACTTTCAAAGAAGAGCTTATTCTCATAATGCAGAAATTATTCCAAAAAATTGAGGAGGAAAGAATCTTCCCCAACACTTTTTATGAAGCAAACATCACCCTGATACCAAAATCAGGAAAAGACCCAACTAAAATGGAGGACTTCAGACCAATTTCACTAATGAATATAGATGGAAAAATTCTCAACAATATCCAAGGCAATAGATTACATCTTATCGTCAAATAAATCATTCACCATGATCAAGTAGGTGTCATCCCTGGGATGCATGGCTGGTTTAACATATGCAAGTCCATAAACAAATTCACCATATCAACTGAAGCAAAAAGCATATGATCCTGTCAATAGATGCAGAAAAAGCACTCAATACAATCCAACATCCTTTTCTAATTAGAACACTGAAGAGTATACGCATGGGTGGTACATTTCCTTCTTTTCTTTTGTTCTTTTGGGGACGGTATCACTTTGTCACCCTCAGTAGAGTGCTGTTGCATTACAGTTCACAGCAACCTCAAACTCTTGGGCTTAAGCAATTTGCTTACTTCAACCTCCCAACTAGGCGCCCACCACAACATCTGGCTATTTTTTGTTGCAGTTGTCATTGTTTAGCTGTCCCGGGCCAGGCTCGAATCCACCAGCCTCAGTGTATATGGCTGGTACCCTAACCACTGTGCTACAGGTGCTTAGTGGCATATTTAAATGATTGAAGCTATCTCTGACAAACTCACTTAAACTGATTGAAGCTATCTATGACAAACTCACAGTTAATATTTTACCGAATGGAATAAAACTGAAAGCTTCATCACTTAGAACTGGAACCAGACAAGATTGTCCTGTATTGCCATTACTATTCAACATAGTGCTAGAAATTCTAATCAATACAATTAGGCAATAAAAGGAAATTAAGGTCATCCAAATAGGAGCAGAGGAGGTCAAACTCTCCCTCTTTGCTGATGATATGATCTCATACCTAGAGAACCCCAAAGACTTAAAACAAGACTCCTGGAAGTCATCAAAAAATATAGTAATGTCTCAGGATATAAAATTAATGTCCACAAGTCAGTAGCCTTTGTATATGCCAATAACAGCCAAGATGAGAGGCTAATTAAGGATGCAACTCCCTTTACCATAGCTTCAAAGAAAATGAAATACCTAGGAATATACCTAACAAAACAGGTGAAGGACCTGTATAAAGAAAATTATGAAACCCTACTAAACGAAATATCAAAGGATATTAACAAATGAAAGAACATACCATGCTCATGGCTGGGAAAAAACAACATTGTTAAAATGTCTATACTTCCCAAAGCAATCTACTAATTCAATACCATCCCTATTAAAATACCAACATTGTACTTTCAAGACTTGGAAAAAATAATCCTTCATTTTGTATACAATCAGAAAAAGCCCTGTATAGCTAAGGCAGTTCTTAGCAATAAAAACTAAGCTGGGGGCATCAGCCTACCAGACTTTAGGCTATACTACAAGGCCATAGTGGTGATGATGGCATGGTACTGGCACAAAAATAGAGACATAGAAATTTAGAATCAAATAGAAAACCAGGAAATTAGTTTCATTATCTTATAGGTACCTAATATTCAATAAACCAAATAAGAACACACAATGGAGGAATGAATCCCTATTCAATAAATGGTGCTGGGAGAACTGCATATCCACTGATAAAAGACTGAAACTGGACCCACACCTTTCTCCACTCACTAAAATTGATTCAAGATGGATAAAAGACTTAAATTTAAGGTATGAAATGATAAAAATTCTCTAAGGAAGCATAGGAAAAACACTGGAATATATCAAACTGGGGAAAGACTTTATGAAGAAGACTTCAGTGGCAATTGCAACAATAACAAAAATAAATAAATGAGACTTAATGAAACTGAAAAGCCTCTGTACAGCTAAGGAGACAACAACTAAAGGAAATAGACAATCTATGCACTGGGAAAGGATATTTGCATATTTTGAATCAGACAAAAGCTTGATAACTAGGATCTATAGAGAACTCAAATTAATCAACATGAAAAAAGCCAGCAATCCCATATATCAATGGGCAAGAGAGAAGAATCGAACCTTCTCTAAAGAAGGCAGATGAATGGGTAGTAAATATGTGAAAAAAAATACTCATCAATCCTAATTATTAAAGAAATGCACATCAAAACTACCCTGAGAGTAGTTATGCAACTTCATCAAGAAGGGTTGACATCACAAAATCTCAAAACTGCACATCCTGGGGTGAATGTGGAGAGAAAGGAAGAGTTTTACACTGCTGGTGGGACTGCAAAGTAATACAAAACTTCTGGAAGGAAATATAGAGAACCATCAGAGAACTCAAGCTAGACCTCCCATTTGATTCTGCAATCCCATTACTGGACATCTACCCAGAAGGAAAAAAATCCTTCTACCATAACAACACTTGCACTAGACTGGTTTATTGCAGCTCAATTTACAATCACCAAACTGTGGAAATAGCCTAAATGCCCACCAACTCAGGAATGAATCAACAAGCTGTGGTATATATATACCATGGAATACTATTAGCCATTAAAAAAGATGGAGAGGGTGGCACTTGTCGCTCAGTGAGTAGGACACTGACCCCATATACCAAGGGTGGCAGGTTTGAAACTGTTGCCTGCAAACTGCAACAAAGAATGGCCGGGCACTGTGGCAGGCGCCTGTAGTCCCAGCAACTTGGGAGGCTGAGGCAAGAGAATTGCCTAAGCCCAAGAGCTGGAGTTTGCTGTGAGCTTTGATGCGACAGCACTCTACCGTGGCAAAGTGAGACTGTCTCTAAGAAAAAATATGATGGAGACCTTACATCCTTTGTATTAATCTGGATGGAAGTGGAACACATTATTCTTAGTAAAACATCACAAGAGTGGAGGAACATGAATCCTATATACTCAATCTTGATATGAAGACAGTTAATTACTTAGTACAGGGTGGGGGTAGGGGAAGAGAAGGAAAGGGGAGAGCAGAGAGAGAATGAAGGAGGGAGGGAGTTGTGGGAAAGGAAGAGCAGAGAGAGGGAAGAAGGGAGGGGGTGGGGAAGGGAAGGGCAGAGAGAGGGAAGCAGGGAGGTGGGTGGGGTCTTGGGGTGTGACACACCTTTCTGGGGCAAGACACAATTATAGGAGGAACTTTATCTAACAAATCCAATCTGTTTAACCTGATATCTTGTACACTTAATGAATCCCCAAAAATAACAAACAACAAAAAAAATTAGATTGCATTTTTTTTCTTTTTGTAGTTTTTGGCCGGGGTTGGGTTTGAACCTGCCACCTCCAGCATATGAGGCTGGCGCCTTACTCCTTTGAGCCACAGGTGCTGCCCAATAGATGGCATTTTTTAGAGTAGTTTCAGTTTGACATATAAATTGAGGGGAAGGTACAGAATTCTCATATACTTCCCAGCCCTTTCCCCCATGTTTCTCTATTATTAACATCTTATATTATTTTGAGACATTTGTTACAATGATAAGCTAATTTCAATACATCATTATTAACTAAAGGCCATAGTTTACAGTAGAATTCACACTTTGTATTGTATGTGTGCAGAATTCTGACGAATGCATAATGACATGTTTTGGCCATCACAGTATAATATAGAATAGTTTCAGGGCTCTAAAAATACCCTGTGTCTCACCTATTCATCCCTTCTGCTCTCCCCCGGACCCCATGGCAACCCTCCTTAGTTTTTATTCTCTCCTTAGTTTTGCCTTTTCTAGAATGTCATATAGTTGGAATCATATAGTATGTACCCTATTCAGATTGGCTTCTTTTACTTAGTACTGTGTATTTAAGGTTCCTCTACATCTTTTTTGTCTTGTAATACCATTTATCTATCATTGAAAGATATTCTGTTGTCTAGAGATATACCACAGTTTGTGTATTCATTTTCCTATTGAAAGACATCCTGACTATTCCCATGTTTTGGCTTTTATTACCCTTTGTGTGTAATTTTAACATGGACATCAGTTTTAACCCATTTGGGTAAACAAAACCGAGGGTGATTCCTGGATCATACGGTAGTACTGTGTTTAATTTAGTAAGAAACTGCCAAATTGGGCCAGGCACAGTGGCTCATGCTTGTAATCCTAGCACTCTGGGAGGCCTAAAGCAGGTGGATTGCTTGAGCTCACGAATTCGAGACCAGCCTGACCAAGGCTGAGACCCCCCCCCCGTCTCTACTATAAATGAAAAACTGAGGCAAGAGGACCACTTGAGCCCAAGATTTTGAGGTTGCTGTGAGCTATGATGTCATGGCACTCTACCCAGGGTGACAGAGTGAGAGTTGTCTCTAAATAAATAAACAACAAAAATCTGCCAAATTGTCTTCAGAAGTGGTTGTCTCATTTTGCACTTCCACTAGCAATGAATGGGAGTTCCTGTTGCTAAGCATCTTTGCCAGCATTTGATGACAGTATTTGGATTATGTATGTATGTATGTGTTTATATATTTAAGTATTTATTTATTTTTGAGATATAGAGTCTCACTATGTCTCATCATAGGTCACAGCAACCTCAAACTCTTGGGTTCAAGTGATCTTCTTGTCTTAGCCTCTTATTAGCTGAGGCTACAGGCATATGCCAGTACACATGGTGGCTCATACCTATAAGCCCAACACCTTGAGAAGTTGAAGTAGGAGGATCACTTGAGGCCAGAAGTTTTGAGACTAACCTGAGAAACATGGTAAGACCTCATCTCTACAAAAAATACATAGGTAAGTGGGGCATGGTGGCCCATGCCTGTTTTTCTAGCTACTTGGTAGGCTGAGATGGGAAGATTGCTTAAGCCCAGGAGTTTGAGATTGTTGTTGAGCTGCATGAACTTCAGCCTGGGCAACATATTATACAATTTAATGGTTTGTAGTACATTTCTGGAGTTGTGCAACCATTACCACAATCAATTTCAGAATATCTCATCATCCCCACAAGAAGCCTCCTACCAATTAGCAGTTACTCCTCATTTGCTCTTATCCCTGCTAGCACTAGGCAACACTAATATAATTTCTATTTCCATGGATTTTCTTGTTCTTGACATTTCATATTAATGGGATCATGCAACATGTTTTTCTTCATGACTGGATTATTTTACTGAGCATAATGTTTTCCAGGTTGATTCATGTTTTAAAAACATCTGAATTTGAAGTGAGACCTTGCAAATGAGACTTTGGTATGTTAATTAGAGTTCTCCAGAGAAACAGAACCAATAGTATGCATATATATATATATGGAAATTTACCTTAAAGAATTGGCTCACATGATTCTGTAGGCTTGGTAAGTTCAAAATCTAATGGCAAAGGCCTAAAGGCTGAAGACTCAGGAAAAAGTTTTAGTTTGTGTTCAAAGGAAGTCTACGGGGGGAACCAGGAACAGCTGCCCAAAGGCAGTGGGCCTGAGAAATCCCTCTTGCTCAAGGGAAGAGGCCTTCAACTGATTTGCCACAGCCCACTCATATTAGGGAGGACAGTCTGCTTTACTCAGAGTCCACTGATATAAATTTAAATCTCACCTCCACATCCCCTTACAGATACATCTGGTATAATGTTTCACCAAATATTTGGGCACTGTGGCAAAGCAGTGACATAAAATTAACCATCATACATGACCGTATTTATCTGGTGAACACATCAACAAACATAACATCAAGAGTTCTCTTTATTTGTATTATAGTTCAGAATAAGCACCGGCAATTGTTGTATTTTGAATCTCTTCTCTGAGATAAAACATTGCTTTTTTTTAAGCATCTCACTTTGTTGCCCTGGGTAGAGTGCCATGGCATCATTGTAGCTGACAGCAACCTCAAACTCTTGGGCTCAAGTGATCCTCTTCCTGTAGCCTCTTAAGTAGATGGGACTGTAAGGCACCCTCCACAAGGCCTGGCTAGTTTTTCTTTCCTTTTTTTTTTTTTTTTAAGAGACAGAGTCTCACTTTGTTGCCCTCAGTAGAGTACTGTGGCATCACAGCTCACAGCAACCTCCAAGTCCTGGGCTTAGGTGATTCTCTTGCCTCAGCCTCCCGACTAGCTGAGAGCACAGGTGCCCACCACAACACCCTGGTATTTTTTGTTGCAGTTTAGCTGGGGCTGGGTTTGAACCCACCACCCTCCATATATGGAGCTGGCAGCCTACTCACTGAGCCATAGGCGCTGCCCTAGGTTTTCTATTTTTAACAGAAACAGGTCTTAACTCTTTCTCAGGTTGGTCTTGAACTCCTGAGCTCAGGCAATCCACCTGCCTTGGCCTCCTGGAGTGCTAGGATTATATGCATGAGCCACTGTACATGGCTTTTGAAATGACCTGGAAAAAAGAGTATTGATCTTGTATGGCAAGCTCAAAGGTAAGCTAAGAAAGGGGTCATTTTCTGTCTTGTTGACGTAGGAAAATACTTTATTTTGGCTCGGCGCCTGTAGCTCAGTGGCTAGGGAACCAGCCACATACACCAAGGCTGGTGGGTTCGAACCAGGCTTGGGTCTGCCAAACAACAATGACAACAACAGCAAAAAATAAAAATAAAAAAAATAGTTGTGCATTGTCGTGGGCGCTTGTAGTCCCAGCTACTTGGGAGGCTGAAGCAAGAGAATCATTTAAGCCCAAGAGTTTGAGGTTGTTGTGAAGCCACAGCACTCTACTGAGGGTGACATAGTGAGACTGTCTCAAAAAAAAAAAATAGAAAAAAGAAAAATACTTTATCATGAAAGCATCTTATGCTTTCTTCCTGCCTTGCATAGTCTACATCCGAATATGAACTGGAGTAGGAGAGATCAGGCCACATTTAACAGCCAGAAACTTAAATGATCAAATGTCAAGACCATGATCCGGTTTTATTGGTCTACATTCCACTGTAGATGTTAATCTTCCACATTGGACAAATGAATGTTTTATGTATTCTGTATCTGCATCTGTCCTATGCAGTTTCCTTTCCTGGTTTCTCAATCTATTTTCTTGCAGATTCCAGATGTAGTTACCAGGTTTTCTGATATAGCTAGAAAGATTTTTCTTTGTCTCTGGATTTCATAAGGAAGCTTTTTTAGTAACAGTTATGTAAAATGTAAAACCCTTTGCAGTGTAAAAATGAAAGAATTCTGAAAATCTTGAATCAATATACGCTGACTAATATGTAGGGAAACTAGTCCACTCACTCAGATTGTCCAGTGTGAGGCTGCTGAGTTATAAGCCTCCTCCTGGGCTCAGCAGCTATGTGGATGAAGACAGGGTCTGGCTGTTCATGTCAGCCCACTGAATATGTTCCTAAGATATGCGTATCCATAATGTTTGAGACAGTGTTTTGATGTAGGAAATATTAGAGTTGAGAGCAGCTTTAATACCACATAGATCCCTAAATGTATAGTGAATTTATTTTTGACAAAGTTGCCAAAAATCTACAGTGGGGAAAGGATAGTCTCTTTAATAAATGGTTCAGGGAAAATAGGCACTCATATGCAGAAGAATGAAACTAGACCCTTATCTCTTACCCTGCACAAAAATCAAACCAACACAGTGTAAAGACTTAATCTTAAACCTGGAAGTATGAAACTACTAGAAGAAAATACTGAGTAATGCTGTAGGATATTTACTTCAATATCCTACAAAGACTCCTTGAGTAATATCCGCTAAAAGCACAAGCAGCCAAAGCAAAATTGGACAAATGGGACTATATCAATCTAGATAGCTTCTGTACAGAAAAGGAAACAGTCAACAAAATGAAGAGAAAACCTACGGGAAATATTTGCAAACAAGGAATTAGTAACTAGAATATATAGAGAGCCTCAATAACTCAACTAGAAAAAGTAAAATAATCCAATTAAAAAATAGGCAAAGGATCTGAAGAGGCATTTTTTCAGTAGAAGACATACAAATGACCAATAGGCATATGAAAAAAGGCTCAACATTATTAGTCATCAGAGAAATGCAAATCAAAACTACAAAGAGGTATCATCTCATGCAGTCAAAAAGACAGGCAATAATGAATGCTGGCCAGGATGTGGAGAAAGAGAAATCCTTGTAGACTATTGGTGGGAATGTGTATTAGTACTACCACTATGGAAAACAGTATGAAGATTCCTCATCAAACTAAAAATAGAACTAGTATATGGCCCAACAATCCCATTGCTAGGTATATATACAAAAGAAGGGAATTTTAGTATATTGAAAAGTATACTGAAGGCCGGGCATGGTGGCTCACGTCTGTAATCCCAGCGCTGTGGGAGGCCGAGGCGGGTGGATTTCCAGTGCTCACAGTTCGAGATCAGCATAATGAGTGAGCCAGAGAAAAGACCCCGTCTCAACCACCAGGAAAGAACACCGCCGGGCGCTGTGGCAAGCGCCTGTAATCCCAGCTACTTGGGAGGCAACCGGCCCGCGCATCCTTACAAGGAAGGACAATGGAAAAAAAAAACAAAACAAACAAACAAAAAAAAAGAAAAGTATATTGAAAGTATACAGTATATCTACATTCCTATGTTTATTGCAGCACTATTCAGAATATCTGAGATTCAGAAGCAACCTAAGTATATACCAGTGGATGAATGGATAAAGAAACCATGGTACAGCTGGGTGTGGTGGCTCATGCCTGTAATCCTAGCTCCCTAGGAAGCCAGTGTGGGTGGATCACCTGAGCTTAGGAGTTCAAGAGTGAGATGCCCTCTCTAAAAATAGCCAGGCGTTGTGGTGGGTGTCTGTAGTTCTAGCTACTTGGGAGGCTAAGGGAAGAGGATCACTTGAGCCTAAAGAGTTTGAGGTTGCTGTAAGGTATGATACCATGGCACTCTACCAAGGGTAAAAAAAGAAAAGGAGATGTGGTACATCTACACAATAAAATATTATATATCCACAAAAAGAATGAAATCCTGCCATTTGCAACAGCATGGATGGAACTGAAGAACATGATGTTAAGTGAAATAAGTCAAGAACAGAAAGACAAATCCTGCATGTTTTCAATCATATATGGGAACTAAATATTAAAAATAATTGATCTCATGGTGATTGAAAGTAGAACGAAGGTTACCAAAAGCTGGGAAGGGTAATGAGGAGGGTGGATAAAGTGGGGATGATTAATGGGTGCAAAAAATATAGTTGAGGAGAATGAAAATACTTGAAAGCACAACAAAGTGACTATAATCAACAATAAATTAGTTATTTTTAAAATAATTAAAAGAGTGTAATTGAAATGTTCCTCACACAAAGAAAAGGTAACTACTTGAGGTGAAAATTACCTTGATTTGATTAATTCATATTGTATGCCTGTTTCAAAACGTCACATATAACCTATAAATATATATAAAACTATTAGGTACCCATAATAATTAAAAATAAAAAAAGACTTTAAAAAGATCACAGGTGGTAACACACATGCCTAGAATTTGAACTGCAAACTCAGTGTTCTTTCTGTCTTATTATGACTCCTCAAATGTTGCTCAACAATGAATGCCTTGTCCAGAGACATTATTAATGGCCAAGATCATTGTAATTCAGTTTCATCAAAATAGATATACTGAGTTTTTCCAAGTAATTATTAATTCAAAATGTATATCTGTGAATAAGAAACCTCATTCTTTGAAATAATATGCCCTGTACCTTTTATAATTTTTTTTTTTGAGACAGAGCCTCAAGCTGTCACCCTGGATAGAGTGCTGTGGCATCACAGCTCACAGCAACCTCCAATTCCTGGGCTCAAGCAAGGCTCCTGCCTCTGTTTCCCAAGTAGCTGGGACTACAGGCACCCGCCACAACACCCGGCCATTTTTTGGTTGCAACTGTCGTTGTTTGGCGGGCCCAGGCTGGATTCAAACCTGCCAGCTCAGGTGTACTTGGCTGGTACCTTAGCCCGTTGAGCCACAGGCACCAAGCCACCTTTTATAATTTCAACATCTATTCTGATAAGTTTTCATCAGATGGTCTTGGATGTTACCTCAATATTAAATACTAAAATATTTTGCTGGTTAGGTATGAGGACTCACGTCTGTAATGGTAGCACTCTGTGAATCTGAGGCGGGTGGATTGCCTGAGCTGAGGAGTGAGACCAGCCTGAGCAAGAGTGAGACCCCATCTCTACTAAAAATAGAAAAACTCGCTGGGCATTATGGCAGGCACTTGTAGCCTCAGCTATTCTGGAGGCTGAGGCAAGAGGATTGCTTGAGCCCAGGAGTTTGAGGTGGTTGTGAGCTATGAGACCATGCATGGCACTCTACCCAGGGTGACAGAATGAGACTCTGTTTCAAAAAAAAAAAAAAAAAAAGAAAGAAAGAAAGAAAAAATAAAAAACAGATTCAAATCACCACCCATAAAAATATAAAAAACTTAGAAAAAAAAAGATTTGGCTGCCTGTTTTGTTTTAGTACTAATTTTTTTCTTTTCAGGAAGAAAAAAAGACTTGCTATATATCTTGGGGTATTGCTGTATTGAATGTATGGTAAAACAATTATGGAAACTGCTATGAAGAAGTTGGAGAATGGAAATTATTAGAGTAGAATGGAATTGTACACATAATTTAGTGTGATAAATAATTACAAGCTACTTTCATTTTGTACTTTATTTGATGTTTTCATGCGTTAATGTTCTAAAAAGGAGTTTGTGGTTTGTCTTCAAGTAGGAAACAAAACAACTTGAACTTATGTTTTATCCTCTAAATGAGTGAATTTTTTTGGTATGTGAAGTATATCTCAGTAAAGGTATTTAAAATCCTCATACACTTAATTTTGCTGCTGTTCTCCTTTGTAGTGCAGAGACCTTTTCTTCACTCTGTGGACAACCTTTTCTCTTCTTATCCCAAAGTACTGAGAAGCTCTTCTTGCCTTTTGGTCCTTCTCCTTTCTATAGCTAATTTTATTTTATTTTTGAGGCAGAATGCCAAAAAACATTGGTAGAGTGCGGTGGCGTCACAGCTCACAGCAACCTCAAACTCTTGGGCTTAAGTGATTCTCTTGCCTCAGCTTCCCAAGTAGCTGGGACTACAGGCGCCCACAACGCCTGGATATTTTTTGTTGCAGTTGTCATTGTCGTTTAGCTGGCCCGGGCTGTGTTTGAACCTGCCAGCCTTGGTGTATGTGGCTAGTGCTATAACCACTGTGCTATGGGTGCTAAGACCCTATAACTAACTTTAAAAGACACTTTTTTTCTAGCTGGGCACCATGGCTCATTCCTGTAATCCTAGCACTCTGAGAGGCAGGTGGATCGCCTGAGCTCACTAGTTCAAGACCAGCTTGAGCCACAGCAAGACCCCATCTCTAAAAATAGCCGGGTGTTATGGTGGGTGCCTATAGTCCCAGCTACTTGGGAGGCTGAGACAAGAGGATCGCTTAAGCCCAAGAGGTTGAGGTTGCTGTGAGCTATGATGCAATGGCATTCCACCGATGGCGACAAAACAAGACACTGTCTTTAAAAAACAAAAAAGGCTCGGCGCCTGTGGCTCAATGGGCTAAGTCGCCAGCCACATACACCTGAGCTGACAGGTTCGAATCCAGCCTGGGCCCGCCAAACAACAATGACGACTGCAACCAAAAAATGGCCGGGTGTTGTGGCGGGCACCTTTAGTCCCAGCTACTTGGGAGGCAGAGGCAGGAGACTCGCTTGAGCCAGGGAATTGGAGGTTGCTGTGAGTTGTGATGCCACAGCACTCTACCCAGGGTGACAGCTTGAGGCTCTGTCTCAAAAACAAAAACAAACAAAAAAAAACTTGGCGCCTCTGGCTCAAGTGGTCGAGGCGTCAGCCACATACACCTGAGCCGGCGGGTTCGAATCCAGCCCTGGCCCGCCAAACAACAATGACAGCTGCAACCAAAAAATAGCCGGGCATTGTGGCAGGCACCTATAGTACCAGCTACTTGGGAGGCTGAGGCAGGAGAATCTCTTGATCCCAGGAGTTGGAGGTTGCTGTAAGCTGTGATGCCATGACACTTTACCCAGGGCGACAGCTTGAGGCTCTGTCTCAAAAAAAAAAAAAAATGAAAAGAAAAAGAAACAGAAAGAGGGAGGCTCCTATGGCTCAGTGGGTAGGGCGTCGGCCCAATATACCGAGGGTGGCAGGTTTGCACCCTGCCCCAGCCAAACTGCAACAAAAAAATGGCTGGGTGTTGTGTCAGGTGCCTGTATTCTTGTTGTCCTAGCAACTCAGGAGGCTGAGGGAAGAGAATCTCTGTCTCTAAAAAAAAAAAAAAAAGAAAGAAAGAAAAAAGTTACTTTTTCTAAATGTGCTTGAAAACCTTGTCTAGTTATGACATTGGAGGGACTTCATGAAGGATTTTGTGCTTTAGTTTCACCAGTTTCCCAGTGAAACCCAAGTTGCTGTCTGTTCTGGTCCTGGTGTTTAACAAGTGAATAGTTCTATATTTCCCATGGCTGGAGGAAGTATCTAGGCTTTGGCCTTGTCTTTTCTGCTAATAAATTCTCACGTTATAATTTTAGCTCAGATGATATCTTTACATAGAGTTTAAAACTTAACAAGAAATGCTTGCATAGCCAATCAGTGAGCTCTGGGAACAAAGCACTGTCAGGCTGATAATCCAGCTTCCATTAAAAAGTAATGTTTTGGGAGGATTGCTTTATTTCCCAATTATTTTGTAAATATGTAATAAAGACCTCTAAAAGTATTTTTCTAGGTACTAGTTACTAAACTTATCAGGAAAATTTTTAGGCATGAATTTATCTGGATAGTCAGTTTGATTTAACAAACATTCCTTCTGTGGTTACCCTGAGGTTTTGAAATAGGCTTATTCACAACTAACCATGCTTGGGGATATTCCGTACATCTGGGACATATAGTACTATATACAGGTACCTTGAAATTTTATGATTTTCTTTCAAGAGTACTCCTGAGCTTTGTGGTCAGTGATGAAGTGAGAGGAAAGAATGCTACTGACTTGTTTGCTTCTTTTTTTATTCCTTCCCCAACATTTTCATGTGAGTAAAATCTGGTTAAGGAAATCCCATAAGAATCTCTGAAAAATAAAGAAGTCACTAAGATATTATGTAGTTTAAGGGATCTGAGAATATGGCAGAGACAGTACTACGTCCTGTTAACATTTGTCATGTTAAATGCTGTTCCCACCATGAAAATATGATTTGATTATTCATTGGTTAATACAACCTTTCATAGCTGTAAACTTCTTTAAACTTTTAAAATTTAATATGTAATAGATATGCATATTTTTGAGTACATGTGATAATGTGATACATTCAAGTAATTAAATCAGGATAATTGGGCTATTCATCACCTTAAATATTTGTCTTTTGTTTATGCTATAAGCATTTGAATTGTTCCATTCTTTTTATTTTATTTATTTATTTGTTTATTTTTTGAGACAGAGTCTTACTATGTTGCCCTCAGTAGAGTTCTGTGGAATCACAGCTCACAGCAACCTCTAACTCTTGGGCTTAAGCGATTTTCTTGCCTCAGCCTCCTGAGTAGCTGGGACTACAGGCGCCTACCACAATGTCCCGCTATTTTTCTTTTGTTGCAGTTGTCATTGTTGTTTCGCTGGCCCAGGCTGAGTTTGAACCCACCAGCCTTGGTGTATGTGGCTGACACCAAGCCTGTTCTAGCTATCTTGAAATGTATAATAGATCAGTGTTAACTATAGTCACCCTAGTGATCTATGGGACACCAGAATTTATGAAATGTAAATTTTTTTGAATGGCATTTAAATTCCTCCACATTTTGTCTTGTATTTATACTACTTTTCCAGTTTTATCTCTTACTGTTCCTTCTTACATGTTCTACTTGCTATCTGATTCAGGCTCTTAGAATATTTGTAATTTTCTTCCAGATTCCTTATCTGTTTATTTCCTCATTCTGGAATTTCCTTCTCCCTTCTCACGTGGGTGAATGTCACCTTATCCTTGAGGTCACAGCCAAATAATTGTCACTCTTTGGTGAAGTCTTTCCTCTGCCAAAGCAATTTCTCTTGTCTTTGTAGCCATTGTGCCTATCACGATGCCTGACATCACACAGATGCTGAATAAACATTTTACATAGGCTTATTCTTTTTCTCACTATAATAGCACTGTTAATATATACTCCCTAAGGTCATTTGTCAATTATGGAAGAGTATAAATAGGAAAGTAATGTTGGTGCCCGCTGTGGTACCCTGTCACCATGAGAATAAAAACAACCAGGAACACAGATTGAAGGTACAAATGCCTGCAAGAGGTGGGCTTCCCATATCTCCAGGGGAGAGTCCTGATCGTGGCCTTTAATTAAAGCATTACACAACAGGTGTGGGGGCCAACGTACTAGGATCACGTGCTTAATTGTCCCTACATGCTCTTTCCCCACGGGCTCAACTCCCACCCTGCTGTACCATGAATGTTCAATGTATAACACCGCTTTGCTAATGAGCTACTGATCTTATCTCGTTAACCCATGCAGCTGCTTGAGGGCTTGTCTCCAGGCAGCAAAATGTCTCCATGCTGGCTAGGAGATTGGTTCTTTAGCCTTCAAGAACCAGTGACTGCTTCCACAAGCTTGGTTCATCATCTCGTACATCTCCCCCCTTTTCCCGCCCAAGACATTCTTGTACAGGCTAAGGGAGAAACCCGCAGTTGTCTGAATAGTCCTCATCAAGTAGCTCTCCTTCCAGCTAGGCAAAAAGCATAGAGTCATCACATGACAGTATTACATCAATGAAAATCAGTGAGGGTAATCAACAAAAGAAAAGGAGAGGGATTAGCCATACTGTTGAAAGTGTTGAGAATTCTGCGGTTTTACCTTGTATCACCAAATCTTTGCCTGCTGACCACAAAATTAGCTGCTTTGTTCATAACCTTGTTAAAGCCCAGAGAATGCATACTGAACTCATCTGGGCCTAGGGAATGGGGCGCTCCCTAAGTGGTGGAACCTCGTATCAATACTTCCTTTTGTAACAGAAGCTCTAAACTGCTGTTGGGAAAAGGGACACTTACCGCTCTAAACTACTTCCTGCTGAAACTGGACTATGATATGAGGGGGAAGTTAGAGGTTCCTTAGAGGAGGTTGATCCAGGTTTCACAGCAAATGAAAATAATGGTCTCTGGTGGCGCTTGTAGCTCAGTGGGTAGGGCGCCGGCCTCATATACTGAGGGTGGCGGGTTTAAATACGGCTCCAGCCAAACTGCAACAAAAAAATAGCTAGGTGTTGCGGCAGGTACCTGTGGTCCCAGCTACTCAGGAGGCTGAGGCAAGAGAATCTCTTAAGTCCAGGAGTTTGAGGTTGCTGTGAGATATGACGCCACGGAACTCTACCGAGGGCAATAAAGTGAGACTCTGTCTCAATAATAATAATAATGATAATAATAATAGTCTCTTTGAAATGCGCTTTGGTAGTTTGTATTTACCAAATACACAGATCTAGAGTTGGTCTTAATGTTTTCTAATTGTCCTTTTAATATCTTAGTAGCTAGAGGCTGACACATTCTATGAATCCGAAAACATCTTTAATGCACTCAAGTTATGCATACTTCAGTTATGCTAGAAACTTTAACTTTTTAGTAGACCCACACCATTAATACCTAACACAATTGCTTTTAACTACTAATTATGGTATTTAATTTATAATAGAATATCTTAAGTCTCCTGTTATGTTCAAACTGCATTAGATTCAAACTATGTTCAGCATAAGACTGACATGCCAAGCCAAATCATTACAAAAGATTACTTAAACAATATTAGTTACAGATGTATTTTGCTATCTATCAACTGATCAGTGAATCAATATTTACAGACACATAATTAGATGTTACTTAGAACATTCATAAGACTGGCGAGATTTTTTGCTCACGTGGAGGTTCAATCCAGTGAGCAGGCACCGCTTTTCTTGCTGTTCTGTAATGATATAAGCAAAACCTTGACTCCAAGGTAGCACATTACCAGGTTAGCATATTGTCATGATCCCGTTCAGATATATCAGGTTTATAGAAAATAGGTTGTTTAAATCCCCAGACTCGTATTTTTTGCCAGTGGGTCCTGGAGTCAGCTGACCAACAATCTCCCTGCTGCAAAGGTGTCCCATTCCTATCAATCTGAAAGTGGCATTCATTTGTCCAATGGAACCCGTAGGGCATACACCTGAAGGTTTACATTATCTTTGTTTCTTTTGATTACTGAATGAAAAATGGTCATTGTGATTGCTATTTCTCCTCCAACACTCCTTTCTCACATGGCCTAGCTTTCTACAATTATGGCATTTAGGAGTTTTAACTGTGAGGCTTCTGACTAATTAATCTGAGTTTTGATTCTTCTGGGAAGTTGTTCTTACCTCAGGCTCTTTCTCTTAAGTTACTGTTTCCCAAGTGTCCCACCTCGAGTGGTGCTTCCCTTTGCTTCCCTTTTTTACTGTTTGCCAAGCGTCCCACTTTGAGTGGCCTTTCCCTTTGCTTCCCTTTTTTTACTGTTTATCAAGGGTCCCACTTCGAGTGGTGCGTCCCTTATCTTCACTTTTTTTTTTTTTTACTGTTTGCCAAGAGGTCTTACTACTTTAAGACAAGCCCTCATGCAGCTCCATGACAGAGTCTCAAGCTGTTGCCCTCGGTAGAGTGCCATGGCATCATAGTTCACAGCAACCTCTAGCTCTTGGGCTTGGGTAATTCTCTTGCCTGAGCCTCCCAAGTAGCTGGGACTACAGGTACCCACCACAATGCCTGTCTATTTTTTTTTGTTGCAGTTTGGCTGGGGCCAGGTTCGAACCCGCCACCCTTAGTATATGGGGCTGGTGCCCTACTCACTGAGCCACAGGCACTGCCCTGACGTATTTTCTTGTCTTTTTTTTTTATAAACATATCATATATTTTATAGATAATTGAAATTATTTTGGTAAATGATTCATAAATTATTAAAGAATAATCTTTTCACATATGTTTCATGATCACCTAATGGACGTCTTGCTCTGTCCATTTTTGTATAGTTGTTATTTTCTTTCTACTTTCCATCTTCCACTCCCACATTTGCTAACTGCTTCCTTAAAAGCTAGTTAGATGTTCTTACGTCTGCTAGCTATGCCTTCTACCTTCACTAACCTCATTTTTCTTTAAAACCTGTTATAATGTCCTGGCATGGTGGCTTATGCCTATAATCCTGGCACTCTGGGAGGCCGAGGTGGGTGAATTGCCTGAGCTCAGGAGTTTGAGACCAGGTTGAGCAAGAGCAGGACCCTTTGTCTACTAAAAATAGAAAAACTAGCTGGTATTGTGGTACAGGCCTGTAGTCCTAGCTACTCAGGAGGCTGAGGCAAGAAGATTACTCAAGCCCGAGAGTTTGAGATTGCTGTGAGCTATGATGATGCCAGGCACTCTATCAAGGGTGTCAGAGTAATCCTGTGTCTCAAAAAAAAAAAAAATTATGAAACCAAATATTTGCAGTGACTTTTTCATGATAGAAGTCATCTGCTTCTTTATCTCATCCTCAAATACTGATTGAGATTAAATTTAGATATTTAAGCTGGAAGATATCATAGTCCTCCCCTATCATTTTCAGATAACTCACATGCCTGCCATGTAGTGGGTGCTCAGTGTATGTTTGTGTTTACCCTGCTCCCAGCCTCTTGTTCTCAGTAATGGCACATAGCTGGTAGCATTAGGACTGGTGTCCAACTCTAATGATGTCCAGGCCAACATGTCCTTCTTGACAGGTTGCTCTGTTAAAGTATTGTTTGGTTGTTGAACATAATTTTGATTTTTGAAATCTGTGTGTCTTTTCTTTCTCACGAAAGTTCTTTGCAAAATTAGTGTTTCTCACATGTTACCCTGACTGATCAACTGACCAGGATAAAATGGTTTCTTCCTTTGGAACGTGTCAAAGGTTCAGCCAGAGAGAGCTTCTTAGCAGAGGTAGAAATAGAATTCACAGCTTCAGATGCCTTGATTTTGAATTTAGACTATGAGGGCCGGCTAATTTTTTGAAGAGAGTTTCTAATTTTCTTATAAGGATATATACATTTGAATATGGAGATGTTGACATTTTGACTGATAGCAATGTTAATTCAGAGTTCACAGAATCATAACTTTTTTTTTTTAGAGTCTCATTCTGTTACCCAGGCTAGAGTGCTGAGGCATCAGCCAGCTCACAGCAACCTCAAACTCCTGGCCTCAAGTGATCCTCCTTGAGGACCCAGCTAATTTTTTTTCTATTTTTAGTAGAGATAGGGTCTTGGTCTTGCTTAGGCTGGTCTCCAACTCCTGAGGCCCAGCAATCTTCTTACCTCAGCTTCCCAGACTGCTAGGATTATAGGTATGAGCCACCATACCTGGCCAGAATCATAACACATTTGAACTTTCAGAAACCTTTGAAGTCTTCTGGTGCAGCCCCCTCTTACTGATGAAGGAAATGGGGCCCAGAGAGGGTCCAAGGTCACATAGCTGTAAATGAAAACTGGAAGCAACTCAAACCTCCTAATGTTTGTGCTAAAAAACACTGGAGAAAAAATAAGTCACTGCAGAACAGGTTAGGTAGTAGCTAGGTGAAGGAGTGTCTTTCTTCTGACATATTTTATCAAAAACTATTTGCAAATGTGAAAGGGTACATAAAAATGCATCTGATTCATCCATCCTAGTTCTGTGTGGTATATACATGTGAGAGATTGTCACAAGATAGTTTAACAAATTGGGTTGTTTTTTCCAGAAGAATTCTCTGGAGAGAATTTGGGATTACATTATCTTTCTTTTTATAATGAACACAATTTGAAGTATAATAGTTTGGAGGCTTTAGATTAGCCTTGTGAAAATAGTAACATTCAATTTTTAGACTTTTGGCTAAGATCAAGTGAGAAAATAAGCAATATTTCTAGTAGCTGGAATTGGTGGAAAGAGTTCTATTCTGGGATTAAGCCCTGACCTTGCCAGTAACACTCCGTACAATTAATAGGGACCATCTTTTTCTCTTAGCCTTAGTTTCCCCTTATGAAAATGAATGATTACATTGGTGTCTCTCATGGATTTTCCTGTGATAATATCCTACTTTCTTTCTTTTTTCTTTTTGAGACAGAGTCACACTATGTCACCCTTGGTAGAGTGCTGTGGTGCTACAGCTCACAGCAACCTCTCACCCTTGGGCTTAAGCAATTCTCTTGCCTCAGCTTCCCAAGTAGCTGAGACTACAGGCCACCATGTCTGGCTATTGTTTTTGTTGCAGTTGTCATTGTTGTTCAGCTAGATTAGTTGAACCCAGCCAGTCTTGGTGTTTGTGCCTAGTACTGTAACCACCTGTGTATGGACACTGAGGCTTTTTTTTTTTTTTTTTGAGTCTCATTCTGTCATCCTAGGTATAGTGCCTTGGTGTCATCATAGTTCATAGCAACCTCAAACTCTTGGGCTCAAGTGATCCTCTTGCCTCAGCTTTCCAAGTAGCTGGAATTACAGGTGCCCAACTAGTTTTTCTATTTTTGGTACAGATAGGGTCTTGTTCTTTCTTAGGCTTGTGTGGAATTCCTGAGCTCAAAGGATCCTCCTGCCCTGATCTCCTTGAGTGCTAGGATTCCAGATGTGAGCCATGGTGCCCCACCAGTGTTTTATAGTTCTTAGTGTAAATTTCATGTTAATTTGTTAAATATTTTTCATTCTTTTTTTTTTTTTGAGATAGAGCCTCAAGCTGTCACCCCGGATAGAGTGCTGTGACATCACAGCTCACAGCAATATCAATTCCTGGGCTCAAGCGAGTCTCCCGCCTCTGCCTCCCAAGTAGTTGGGACTACAGGTGCCCGCCACAACGCCCGACTATTTTTTGGTTGCAGCTGTCATTGTTGTTTTGCAGCCTGGGCTGGATTCAAACCCATCAGCTCAGGTGTATGTGGCTGGCACCTTAGCCGCTTGAGTCACAGGCACCGAGCCTTGAGAGAAAATCTTGCTCTGTTGCCTGGGCATATGAGTGCAGCGGTGTTGTCATAGCTCACTGCAACCTTACAATACTGGGCTCAAGTGATCTTCCTGCCTTAGCCTCCTGAGTAGCTATCTGGCTCATTTTTCTTTTCTTTTCTTTTTTTTTTTCAAGGTATCAAAGAGAGGTTTTATTTAGGAAGAACAAAGAGAAAGTTTAGAGCACTTACAAAGATAGTTGGATGTAAGTCTCTCTCATGGAGGAGAAAAGGTGGAAGAGACCCTGGCTAATTTTTCTAATTTTTGTGGAGACAGAGTCTCCTACCTTGTTCAAGCTGGGCTTGAACCTCCCACCCCCTTTTTTAGGGGGATAGGATGGAGTCTCACTCTGTCACCCTGGGTAGAGTGCCGTGTTAGACTTAGCTCACAGCAACCTCAAACTCCTGGATTTAAGGAACCCTCCTGCCTTAGCCTCCCAAGTAGCACACCCAGCTAGTTTTTCTATTTTTAGTAGAGACAGGCTCACTCCTGCTCATGATTTCAAACTCCTGATCTCAAGCAATCCACCTGCCTTCGCCTCCCAGAGTGCTAGGATGATAGGTATGAGCCACCATACCTGGCCTGGGTTTGAACTCTTGACCTCAAGCAGTGATCTGGTCTTGGCCTGCCATAGTGCTAGGGTTACAGGCTTGAGTCACTCTGCTTGTCCTGTTAAATTTATCTTTAAGTATTATTTTTTGGTTACTATAAATGGAGCTGTTTCTTGATTTGATTTTTGGGTTGTTTGTTGCTAGTGTTTAAAAATATAATGTGTAGAAAAAGAAAAAAAATATAATTTGTATATTGAGTTTTATATTGTGGGATCCTGCTGAACATGTTTATTAGTTCTAATAGCTTTTTTAAAAAAAAATAAAACAAGTTTCCATTGGATTTTCTGTATAAAAGACCATGTTTTCTTTTTTTTTTTTTTTTTTTGAGATAGAATCTCACTGTGTCACCCTCGGCAGAGTGATATGGCGTCACAGCTCACAGCAACCTCAAACTCTTGGGTTTAAGTGATTCTCTTGCCTCAGCCTCCCAAGTAGCTGGGACTACAGGCGCCCACTACAACGCCCACCTATTTTTTGGTTGTAGTTGTCATTGTTGTTTTGCAGGCCCAGGCTAGGTTCGAACCTGCCAGTTCTGGTGTATGTGGCTGGTGCCCTAACTACTGAGCCAAAAGACCATTTTCTAAAAATATAGTTTTTGGCATATATTTATTCATAGCATTCCCTAATAATTGTTATATTTCTGTAAAAATTACATTAATGTTCGTCTTTCTATTCATGAGTTTATTTTAGCCTTCTCTTTTTTTTTTTTTTCTTGGTCAGTCTAATTAAGATTGTTAATTTTGTCAACTTTGAAAACTAACTTTTGATTTCTTTTTCTCTATTTCATTAATTTCTCTGGTAATCATTATTATTTCCTTGCCTTTACTTGCTGTAGGTTCATTTTGGTTTTCTCTTTCCACTGTCCAATGTCTTAAGAGGGAAAGTTAGCTTAATTATTTAACATCTCCTTTTCTAATGTATGCGTTTGTAATTAAAAATTTCACTTTAAGCACTGCTTTAGCTACATGTCCTGAGTTTTGTGTCTTTGTTTCAATTTAATCTCTAAGTATTTTCTATGTTTCTTATTATTTCTTGTTTTACCCATTTACTACTTAGTAGTATGTTGGTTATCTTTCACATATTTATAAATTTTTCAACCTCTTTTCTGTTGTTGCTTTCTAATTTTATTCTAGGTAATCATAAAATATACTTCTTATGTTTCACTTATTTCAAATTTATTTATTCTTGCTTAATTAACTAGTGTATAGTCTATTCTGGAGAATTTTGTATGCACATGAGGAGAATGTATATTTTGCAGATGTTGGGTGAAGTGTCTTATATATATGTATGTTGAGTCTAGTTTCCTTACAAGGTTTTTCAAGTCTTATATTTCATTATTGGTTTTCTTTCTTTTTGAGACAGAGTCTCACTCTGTCACCCTGGGTTGAATGCTGTGGTGTCACAGCTCATAGCAACCTCAAACACTTAGGGTCAAGAAATCCTCTTGTGAGGGGCTGGATTAAGTGGCTCATGCCTCAGGATTTCAAGACCAGCCTGATCTAGAACAAGACCCCATCTCTAGCTTTTTTTTTTTTTTGAGACAGTCTCACTATGTCACTCTTAGTCGTAGAGTGCTATGGCATTACAGCTCACAGCAACCTCAAACTCTCGGGCTTAAGCAATTCTCTTGCCTCAGCCTCCCAAGTAGCTAGGACTACAGGTGTCCACCACAACATCTGGCTATTTTTTTTGTTGCAGTTGTCATTGTTTATTAGGTCCAAGTTGGATTCTAACCTGCCAGCCCTGGTGTGTGTGGGCAGCGCTCTAACCACTGAGCTATGGGAACCAAGCCAAGATCCCATCTCTAAAAATGACTGGGCACTGTGGCAGGCACCTGTGGTCCCGGCTATTTGGGAGGCTAAGACAAGAGGATCACTTGAGTCCAAGAGTCTGAGGTTGCTGTGAGGTATGATGATGCCATGGCACTCTACTGAGGGTGATGAAGTGAGATGTTATCTCAAAGAAAGAAAATGAAAAAAAAAAATCCTCTTGTCTCATCCTCCCAAGTAGCTGAGACCACCATGCTCGGAAAGTTTTCCTGTTTTTAGTAGAGAGAGGGTCTCACTTTGCTCAGGCTGGTCTCGAACTCCTGAACTCAAGCAATCTACTGTCTCGGCCTTGGCCTCCCAGAGTGCTAAGATTACAGGCATGAACCATATCTCCCTGCCTTCGTTTTCTAATTGTATTGGAATTCAAACATTGAAATTCAACATCAAAATCCAATCACATCAAAATCTAACTATGTGGAAATCCATCTATATCAAAGTCGAGGTGCATAAAAATCAAATTACATCAGAATCCATAAGAGAACTAGG
The DNA here is from genome assembly GCA_963573935.1 of Arctocebus calabarensis. Taxonomy (NCBI): domain Eukaryota; kingdom Metazoa; phylum Chordata; class Mammalia; order Primates; family Lorisidae; genus Arctocebus; species Arctocebus calabarensis. Next base: position 6,365 of record CAUYON010137179.1, on the reverse strand, counting down.
AGAAAACAAGTATATATTTATGGAGCTTGTTATAGTAACCTTAAGGGCTGCTATTTCTGGGTCTCTTTATTTGTTTTGTGGATTCACTTTAGCATTTTTTGTCATTTTCTTACTTCATAACATGGCGGTTCTCAACCTGTGGGTCGCGACCTCTTTGTAACAATGAAAATACATCCCAGCTTTAGGAAGGTTGAGAACCACTGTCCTAACAGATTTGCTTTAACCCACTGTTTTGTAAGTTTATTGTAAAACATACTATATTTCCTTTTGCTGTGAACCCCAAAATACAGTCATATACACAAAAAAATGGTGTATATTAAAATGCTAGGAACAGCCTTGGTGCCTATTGCTCAGTGGTTAGGGCGCCGGCCACATACACCAAGGCTATCAGGTTTGAAGCTGGCCTGGGACAGCTAAACAACAATGACAACAACAACAACAACAACAAAATACCTGGGTGTTGTGGTGGGCACCTGTAGTCCCAGCTACCTGGGAGGCTGAGGCAAGAGTTAAGCCCAAAAGTTTGAAGTTGCTGTGAGCTGTGACACCACAGCATTCTACCAAGGGCAACATAGTGAGACACTGTCTCAAAAAAAAAAAAATGCTAGGAACATTTTGTTGGAATCTTCTACTCTTCAACAAAAGCACAAAGTAAAGTCTTGTCATATACAGGGTAAACATAAAGTTCCTGTGCAATTTAAAATAGTTTAAAATAGGGCTTGGCACCTGTGGATCAAGCGGCTAAGGCCCGAGCCACATACATCTGAAGGTAGTGGGTTTGAATCCAGCCTGGACCTGCCAAACAACGACAGCTGCAACCAAAAAATAGCCAGATGTTTGTGGCAGGCGCTTGTAGTCCTAGCTGCTTGGGAGGCAGAGGCAGGAGAATCGCTTGAGCCCAGGAGTTGGAGGTTGCTGTGAGCTGTGGTGCCACAGTACTCTACCCAGGGCGACAACTTGAGGCTCTGTCTCAAAAAAAAAAAAAAAAGTTTAAAATAGTAAATCACACACAAACTTTATGGACACCCCGTATAAGTAGTTAAAACATGTTTACACTTCCCTCTGACTCTAAGCTAGTTAATTCTGTGACACAGGGGAAGTCATTCTTCATTACTAGACTTTAATCTTTCCATTTTATTGTTAGTACTTTTTACTGGAGCTATGGAAATTTTGCCCCAAAATATGACTCCTTGGTATAAACAGTATTTTGAATTGAAGGCCATTCAAGATCAAGAAAGACTGGAAGAACCCATTTCTCTATCTGCATAAACTGGACTGGACTGATCAGAGGACCAAAGTGGACAATTAACTTCTCTTCCTGCTTCCTGTTATTTCAAAATATTTGAGGAATGAGGGTGAGGAATGTAGGCAAACCTGGCTCAAATATTTTGGGTCACAAATACCTCTTTCCCAGGTTAATCTACAAGTCAATCTATTTCTTCCCTACCCTTTAATCCTCCCTAACAACTGTTTATGCCCTGTACTCCTCAGTTTCCCCCTCCCCTCAAAAAAGACTATATATCTGATCTCCTTTGGCAAATAGAGTTATAGCTCTGTGATTTCTTCCTATGTGCATGATAAATAAATAATTTGTCTTATTAATCTGCCTTAACTGTGAGTTGATCTTTAAGTGAACTTTTGGGGGAAAGGACAAGTTTTCCCTCAGTCCTTCAGTATAATAAGAAAAAAACGAAAAATAAAATAATAAAATTAGTGCTTTTACTAAAAAGAAAATTAGAATATTCTACCCATATGAGCAGATTAGTGTAAGTATGAAACTCAATGATTGCTACTGTTGCAGGAAGACAAGGCCCAATGGAGAGAAAGAACACTCAAACACCATGTTTATAAGAGGAAGGGCTTTATTTACCAGTCGGGAGCTTACGGCACAGAAGAATTCCAAATGGCCACACTTCCCTACTGGCTTGGTCTTTCCCTTTTTATCGACAGTCAAAAAGTTCAGACCCATAGATACCCTTTTCATTGGCCAGTTTGAATCAAGCCAGAGATACTATTCCAGCCCCTACAGAAATATAGGATTTCACGGAACTTTGAAATTTCCATGTTCCAGGAAATCCAAGTTCCAGCAAGTTAAGTTTACAAATTCCCAAGAGCTGAGTCACCATGGAGTGGACCCTGCAGGTGTATCTATCCTTGTGGTCTCCTTGAGAAGACCTGTTTTTCTAGACCTCACCCTTCTCGGGTATCCTCTCTCATTCTTCCCTTTTGAGACTCCAATATATTTTAATTTGGGGTCTCAATATCAGCTTGTTTCTGCAGGTGCTGATATTAATTACTTTTCAGCACTGATATTTTAGAGACTGTGACTCCTCTTGGGTTCTCTATTCAGGCCTTAGTAGTACCATGGTAGTGGGCTAATACATATAGGAGTTTTTACTTTTCCCTGTGTGACATTCCTCCCCCGCCTTTTCCAAAGTCCAAAGTCCAATTAAGACAAGTCCCTCAAGGAGTTTCCTCAGGCTTCAGCTGTATGTGGACCAGCCAGCTCCCAGTATGTGGCTGGAGCAGGGCATGGTGACCATCTTAAAAGGTGCCTTTACTTCCCAAGGGGCAGTGAAGCTCTATTCAGCCAGCTGTGATGACTCCAGGTGAGGATTCCTTTGACCTTCACTGCTGTGCCTGTGGTCCAGATGATGGTATAAATTTCTTTCTACCTTAGTTTGAGGGAGACCAGGTCCTGATTCTGCACCTAGACTCTTTCCCTTTGATCCTCCAGAGAGAAAGGATAAACACACACAAATGACTAAACAGAACACAGTTAATTACCCAAGTGGAGATTTTCCTTGCTACTCTTTCTAGGTTTTTTTTTGTTGTTGAGGGTACAAGAAACCAGGTTACACTGCATTTGTTAGGTAAAGTCCCTCTTAAAATTGTGTTTTGCCCCCAAAAGGTGTGGCACACACCAAGACCCCACCCCCCTCACTCCTTCCCTCTCTCTGCTCTTCCTTTCCCCACCCCTCCCTCATTCCTTCTCTCTCTGCTCTCTCCTTCCCTCACCTCCAGCGTGTCATTAATTGTCCTCATACAAAATTGAGTACATGGGATTCATGCTTCTCCATTCTTGTGATGCTTTACTAAGAATAATGTGTTCTGCTTCCATCCAGGTTAATACAAAGGCTGTAAAGTCTCCGTTTTTTTAATGGCTGAATAGTATTCCATAGTATAAATATACCACAGCTTGTTAATCCATTCCTGGGTTGGTGGGCATTTAGGCTGTTTCCACATTTTGGTGTTTGTGAATTGAGCTACAATAAACAGTTTAGTGCAAGTATCCTTATGATAACAGGATTTTTTTCCTTCTGAGTAGATGCCCAGTAATGGGATTGCAGGATCAAATGGGAGGTCTAGTTTGATTCCTTTGAGAGTTCTCCATACTTCCTTCCAAAAAGGTTGTATCAGTTTGCAGTCCCACCAGCAGTGTAAAACTGTTCCCTTCTCTCCATATCCATCCCAGCATCTGCAGTTTTGAGATTTTGTGATGTGGGCCATTCTCACGGGAGTTAGATGGTATCTCAGGGTGGGTTTGATTTGTATTCCTCTAATAATTAGGGATGATGAGCATTTTTTCATATGTTTATTAGCCATTTGTATGTCTTCTTTAGAGAAGGTTCTATTCCTATCTCTTGCCCATTGATATATGGGATTGTTGGCTTTTTTCATGTGGATTAATTTGAATTCCCTATAGATCCTAGTTATCAAGCTTTTGTCTGATTCAAAATATGAAAATATCCTTTCCCATTGGGTAGGTTGTCTATTTTCTTTCGTTGTTGTCTCCTTAGCTATACAGAAGCATTTGAGTTTAATTAAGTCCCATTTGTTTATTTTTGTTGTTGTTGCAATTGCTATGGCGGTCTTCTTCGTGAAGTCTTTCCCCATGTCAATATCTTCCAGTATTTTTCCTATGCTTTCTTTCAGGATTGTTGTTGTGTCATGCCTTAAATTTAAGTCCTTTATCCATCTTGAATCAATTTTTGTGAGTGGAGAAAGGTGAGGGTCCAGTTTCAGTCTTTTACATGTGGATATCCTGTTCTCCCAACACCATTTATTAAATAGGGATTCTTTCCCCCAAAGTATGTTCTTGATTGGTTTATCAAAGATTAGGTGGTTGTAAGATGTTAGTTTCATTTCCTGGTTTTCTATTTGATTCCAAATGTCCGTGTCTCTATTTTTCTGCCAGTACCATGCTGTCTTGGCCACTATGGCTTTGTAGTACAGCCTAAAATCTGGTATGGTGATGCCCCCAGCTTTGTTTTTATTACTAAGAACTGCCTTAGCTATACGGGGTTTTTTTCTGGTTCTATATAAAATGCTGAATCATTTTTTTCCAAATCTTGAAAGTACGATGTTTGTATCTTAATAGAGATGGCATTAAACAGGTAGATTGCTTTGGGAAGTATAGACATTTTAACAATGTTGATTCTTCCCAGCCATGATCATCGTATGTTCTTCCATTTGTTAATGTCATCTGCTGTTTCCTTTCTTAGGATTTCATAATTTTCGTTATAGAGGTCCTTCACCTCCTTTGTTTGTGTATATACCTAGATATTTCATTTTCTTTGAAGCTATGGTGAAGGGAGTTGTGTCTTTAATTAGCCTCTCATCTTGATTGTTATTGCCATATGTAAAGGCTACTGACTTGTGGATATTGATTTTATATCCTGAGACATTACTTTATTTTCTGATGACTTCCAGGAGTCTTGTGGTTGAGTCTTTGGGGTTCTCTAAGCATAAGATCATGTCATCAGCAAAGAGGGAGAGTTTGACCTCTTCTGCTCCCATTTGGCCACCCTTTAATTCCCTGTCTTGCCTAATTGTATTGGCTAGCACTTTCAGCAGTACATTGAATAGTAATGGTGACAGAGGACAACCTTGTCTGGTTCTAGATCTAAAAGGAAAAGTTTTCAGTTTTACTCCATTCAGTAGAATATTAGCTGTGGGTTTGTCATAGATAGCTTCGATCAGTTTGATAAATGTGCCATGTATGCCTGTACTCTTCAGTGTTCTAATTAGAAAAGTATGCTGGATTTTATCAAATGCTTTTTCTGCATCTATTGAGAGGATCATATGATCTTTGTTTTTGCTTCTGTTAATATGGTGGATGACATTTATGGACTTGCATATGTTAAACCAGCTATGCATCCCTGGGATGAAACCTACTTGATCATGATTTATGACTTTTTAAATGATAAACTGTAATCTGTTGGCTAGGATTTTGTTGAGAATTTTTGCAGCTATATTCATGAATGAAATTGGTCTGAAATTCTCCTTTTTCGTTGGATCTTTTCCTGGTTTTGGTATCAGGGTGATGTTTACTTCATAGAACGTGTTGGGGAAGATTCCTTCCTCCTCAATTTTTTGGAATAATTTCTACAGTATGGAAATAAGGTCTTCCTTGAAGGTTTGATAGAATTCTGGAGTGAAGCCATCTGGACCAGCACATTTTTTTGGTTGGAAGATTTTTGATTGTTTCTGCAATCTCAGTGCTTGAAATTGGTTTGTTCAGGAGCTCTATTTCTTCTTGGCTAAGTCTTTGGAGATGGTGTGATTCTAATTATTGGTCCATTTCCTTGACATTGTCAAATTTCTGGGCATAGAGTTTCGGGTAGTATTCAGAGATGATCTCTTGTATCTCTGTGGCATCAGTTGTAATTTCCCCTTTATCATTTCTGATTGAGTTTACTAGAGATTTTACTTTTCTATGTATAATTAGTCTGGCCTAAGCTTTATCTATTTTATTTTTTCAAAAAACCAACTCCTTGTTTCATTACTTTTCTGAATGATTCTTTTGTTTTCAATTTCATTGATCTCTGATTTAATTTTGGATATTTGTTTTCTTCTGCTGGGTTTAGACTTAGATTGTTCTTCTTTTTCCAATTCCAGATGATGGCTTGTGAGTTTATTGATGTGCTCTCTTTCTGTTTTTCAAATGTAGGCATCTAAAGAGATAAATTTTCCTCTTAGAACTGCTTTTGGAGTATTCCACAGGTTTTGGTAGTTTGTGTCTTCATTGTTATGCTCAAGGAAGTTAATGATTCGTGTTTTATTTCTTCCTGCCCCCAGTGTCATTCAACAGAAGGTTGTTTAATTTCCATGCTTTTGTGTGGGGTTGAACATTTTTGTTGGAGTTGAGTTCCACCTTTAGTGCCTTGTGGTCTGAGAAGATACAAAGTAAAATTTCAATTCTTTTGATTCTGTTGAGGTTTGTTTTGTGTCCTAAGATGTGATCAATTTTGGAGAATGTTCCTTGGGCCAATGAGAAGAATGTATATTCTTTATCTGTGGGATGGAGAATTCTATATGCATCTATCAAGCACAGTTGTTCTAGGGTCTCATTTAAGTCCCTT